>JAUZNK010063677.1:0-14663 GCA_035046665.1 Euphysa ruthae
CCAGGATTAGACTCAATGTCACCACATAATGTTAACATAAGAGGTTTAAGAAGAATTAAAAAATGTAATTTAATGTACCAATTGTTTTGAAGGATCATACCTATTATTTAAGAAGAAAAAAGAGGGAAAATAGAATGGCAAATTGGCAAAAGCATGCTTCACAAAAACTAAATTTACCTATCCGTGCAGAAGAGTTTCCTACAAAACACCTAGTTGCATTCATCATACAAAAACACCCCTGGAGGGAATTCTATGTTGCACGGGCGGATCTAATAAATGCCTAAGGAAAAGTATCCCATAGCCTGATACTCTATGCATTGAAGCAATACCATTATTCCTGATGAAGTCTTCCTCTACATGATAAAGTAATATAATGAACTAATCTTAAAAGTTACAAAGAAATGGATACCAGATTGGCTTTTTTACATGGTTGTATTATTCCAAGGAAATCCCCTCTTAGTTCTGCTCTTTTTGATAGTTTTCAACCTGCTGTTGGACTACCTAAAATCTGAAAAGGATGAGTTAGGAATGAAACCAAAAGCATTCCATACAATCTAGTTGTCAAAAAACAACATCACTTGGTTTGATAGTTTCAAACTTATCAAAAATAAACTAATATTAATAAAATCAAGACTGACAGTAGTATTAGACAAAGAAAAATTCCTCAAGAAACAATGATGATGGGATGCATGAAAATCATTTAAGATCACACCTGGAGTCGTCAGCTCCAGGAACAATCAATTTCCTGAATTCTTGCTACTTGTAAAAGAATTGAGGAAAAAGAGGTAATATTTGATTTAAATAATGTAAGCAAATTTAGTCCCTGGTAATTGAGGAAATTTAATGTGTTTATTTTTTTAACGTGGGGGTCAATAAATTCCAGAAGTGCTCACAGGTTTAATCCTGGTTCACTTAAAGCTCCCATTTGAAATTATGGTAAAGAAAATCATTGGTCACTAGGTGGGATCAAACTTGCACTTATATGTGTCAAAAACTAAAGTCTTAGCTGCTCAGCCAGACAGCCAAATTTCACAGAAAATCTGGAATTTCAGGCTTTCATATGCTCCAGCTTTAACTTCATTAAACTATATTTATGTTTATTTGTGAGTTTGTGAGTTAACCTCTTATTCCTTTATATGAAATTTTAATCAACCAACCATCTTCATTCATTTGTGGTAAAATTAAGTATGGTAAAATTACGTAGCGATATACACATAATATATTTATAAATTAAAATTATAAACAAAGCAAAAATAAAAGATATAAAAATTCTGATCTCTTACACAACATCCAGATTAAAGGGCAATACCAAAAAATGGGCCTTCAATAGCACAAAAGTTTGATTTCTATTAATGAATACTTAATGTATTAGTAATATATTAGCCTAATAAAAGTTAAGTATATCAACAATAGCTTTATTACTAGATATGGCAAAACCATTTTCACTGAGAAGAATTCTTTCTTTATTATTAAGAGGTTTACTAGAAAGATACGGTTTACATGCACCCCAAAAAGACTTCCACCCTCTTTAATATTAGCATTGCTAAAGAAAGATTAGACCTTGCAGATAAGGCTAACAACAAGATTACATTACAACTTAAATGTAGACACATCACAGTGCAGCAAAGATTTATTGGCTAAGTTTTTAAGCCTAGCTCTTTTCATAACCTCCTTACTTACCTACTTGGAAACAAAAAGCTTGTTATTAATTCTAACAATCTTTGTTGTCCTTTTCCTTTTATCTTTCAATCTTTGAGAGGTTCATTATATTTAATACAGATTATAAAAGGGAATTACAAAAATAAAATTCGATATATATTATATTATATTGAATAAATTAAAATCGAAATATTTAAGGTGCCTATGTAACAGGAAAATTGGGTTAAGTCTTTTAGACTTAATCTAATTCACTTTGCTTTTAAACATGGTGCATATTAGATGGTGACAGTCACTTTACCTTGATTGGGAATATTGGAAGAAAGATTTTGCATTATTCTGGATTAGATCAATGCATGAACCTTCCTGTAATTTAGAGCAGGTCTTTGCTTTTATAAGATTAAAGAACACATATGGAGACATGAATTGGATCAACAATTTTTTATATTGTTTATGCCACCGCAAATCATGTTTTACTAATGTAAAAATGTAAAGGTTTGTAGAGACTACTTAAAAAAGCTTTAGCTAAGTTTTTATTAGGATTGTAAACAGACACTAGCAACCACTTTTTATCATCAAAAATTATTTCAATAGGAATGGCCTGAGAGTCATCCAGAAAAAGAGATCCAATTAAAAATTTTGAAGGAAAATTTGATTTTATCAAAACAAGTTCTGTTATCACGAACATTTAAGCAAAGTGTTTTCATAAAAATAAGGCAATAGAAATTGATTATCCAAGAATTTAAAAGTATCAAATATTATTATTTCAAACTATAAGCAAAATTTGAAAGGAAAAAATAACAATAATTTGGGCATAAAAAGAAATTTATGAGAAAAAATATATATATTTATATTTATATATATATTTAAGTGTGTACAATGCAAGGTCTGTAATTACAGTAAAATTGCATTTCATTTCACAGCAAATCTATATTTAATTTATTAGGCACAAAAAGTCAATAATAATAAACAACTGATGGTAAAACTTCCTCAATTATACTTCTGAAAAATTATGATCACCAATTTCTCTTGAGCCAGGTATAAAAACAGAAAACATAAAAACTACATAAACTACATTAGCCTAAGATATGGAATTGATTTTAATGGATTTGAATACAATATTTTTCTTGTTTAGTAACTTTTACATTTTACTGGTGATAGGCAAATAATAAATTGAAATATTATAACTAAATTTTTTCATTTCAAACATTTTATATATTTCATATCAGCATGTATGACCATTTAACAAATAAATAAATAGATAAAACCTTACTTACCTTAATTTAATTTATTAAATTCCAATAACAATTGCTTTGAAATAAATATTGGCAGATGAAAGAAAGTACAGTAAATATTTGGATTTACTGGCATGCAAGATGGAATGGTAGGTGTTGAAGTATTTTGCATTTTTATGAAACAAACACTAAAGAAAGTGTGGAGGACCCTTTTATAAAGGTTGAGAAATTATATAAAACAAGATTATACTTCATTTTTATTCTTAATTATTACCTGACTAGTAGTTGTTTCAATATAATTTCCACTGTACTCACTCCCATCTGCAAGAAATGCTCCATAAGGTCCCAAAGATGCACACGCTAATGGTTTTTTTCGGGAAACTAGAAATAAAAAAGCAACTATCATATTTGTTGCTTTTGCTGTGAGTAACAGGACATCATCAACTAGTTTAGATAGATGATACTTTAATAAGTTTATTTGATACGTTTCTCTGATACATCAATCTCCACGATTAGCATAAACGACATATAAAACATAATTGACATAACGCAAATTAATCACTTAAAGGAAATATACACACTTTTCATAAACAAAATAAAAATTCAAAGAGCAAGGTTTTTTATGTATCAACTAGGAATGCAATGTATTTCCTTTTTTATTCTTAATTTTAAACAGGCCATATTTCAGCCAACAACTTCATTTAAACTTTTTGAAGACAAATAAAACAAATAAATATTCCTAATAGAAAAAAGCAATTCATCACACTAACTTCACGAGTTTTCAAATTCACTGAAAAGTTACTGTATGCCACGCTTGCATGAAAATAAATACTTCCCAATTTAACTTAGAATATTCAGAACTTTTGAATACACAAATAATAAGATTTTAAGTTCATTGCATACACAGAAATGATTTTAATTTATTATAATTTATTAAAGTTTATTATAATATAATTTATTACATAAGCGCTCGGTTGCATATCTATAAATATATTTCGCAATTTTACATGCAAAGCATCTTGGGATTGATTTGTGGACAAACAAACTAAAAGATTCTTGTTAACCGACACAAGAGTTCAAAACAAAATCACAGTATGAACACTGTGTAACAATAATTTGATGCTAAGTCTGGATATAAGCCTATCCCATGTATTAAAAAACATTATCTTCTTATGTTATCTTATACTGCTAATGTTTTCAATCTAGAATCTTCATTAAGTTATTTCAATAAATCAGACACTGATCGACTTTTGAGCATTTTTAACGCTGTCGTAAACTAATCCATCTGGACTAGCACCCATATGAGAATATTTTTGGTTGACCCGAATGCCGTTCATAACAACATTAGATGACGTAACACAAGTATAATTTTCAACTGCTTTTGTATCTTTGTCAAAACCATATTTCATGCCCACAGTCATAACAAGCTCTGAAAATCATAACCTTTTATCAAGCCAGTTAAATATTGGTACTTTAAAGAAAAATTTAATTTTTAAGCTAAATAAACAACATTTTTTGAGGCTGATGCTATTTTGAAAACTCAAAACAATTGATGGTTCCAGGAATTTCACCAAAATAAACATTTTTTCCACGTAATAATTCAAAATTTAAGTTAAAGAAAGACTTAGAAATTTTGAACAGGTCCTTTATAAAACACAAAATCTTTTTGCGTTAAAGTAAAACCAGTGTAAGAAATTTGGAACATGTATTAGATTGATTACGACTACGTTGTGCGGAGCTGCATTGAAGCTTAACAACAAAATTTGAAACTGTGTCAGCGCCAATCTTTCGGTCGAGAATCCATTACATTTAGTTTATTTTATATAGCCACGCACTAACATTACTGAGATAGCCACTGCTGAGAAACAAACAAAGGTTTTTCAAATTTCATGGAATAATGAAAATTTCTTCTATTAAAAAAAATGTTGCTATTTCAAATAAATAGTAACATTTTTTAATCAGAGGACATAGTTTTTCATTGAATATAAATAGTATCTATATCCAATGAAAAACTATCCTCTATGTTTTCAACAAAACCATCTCCCTTTATGTAAAGGCTTGGTTGTAGAAGAATCTTTACAATCAACGTCATCTTCGTTATTGTTTGAATTTTGTGAGGGAAGATATGCACTAAAAACTGACTCGACAATAAAATTAAAAATAAGTCCATGATTAAAATTAGCAGGCAAATTTGTGAAGGAAACGATTTTCACCCTTCAACAGGAAAAATAATAGGTGTCGAATATTTAGCATTATCTAAGTTCGATGCAGCTTTGACGTCATACCAACTCCCTTTGTCGACTTTTAAATCAACTCTGGCAATTTTAAATCAATGACCCTCTGAACTCTTAATACAAGTTCATCTCTTTTACCACATTTTTTCTGACAATGACATTCTAGCCAAAGTTTCAAAAGTGCAACCTGTAGGGCTGTTAACCACATTAGCCCCTGGAACATCATCTAAACTAAGAAAAACACAGGCTATCCCTTATTGTTTAACTTCCATGTTTGTCCACAACTGAACCATTTTAATTTATAACAACTATCCGTTACTAATAAAAAACAGAGCGCTACTTATTATAACTTATTATAATTTATCATAATTTATCATAATTTATTATAATTTATTACAGTTTATTACAATTTATTATAATTTATTACAAAGAGTAGGGTTTTAGGTTTCTAGCAAACACAGAACTGATAATAGTATTGATATTGTAATTTACGATAATTTATTACAGTTTATTACAAAGATTAAGGTTTTAACAATTCCAAATGAGTTTGATAAGAATAGCAATACCTTGATCAACTCTTCTTTCACTATAAAATAAAATCAAATGTGTCTGTAAGCAATTGTTCTAAAATTATTGGGGAAGGTTAAACTTCCTTATCATACTAAAGAACAGTTTTAGAATTTTACTATTCATATTACTCATAATTTCTACTTGCTATCTTAAATAAATTTTAAAAATTATATAATATATAAAAACAAGTAGTTTTGGTCAAAAACATTTTACTACAAGAGTCAATTGCAGGTCATATCAACTTTCTAGCCAGTCTTCATAAAAACTTCTTCCCAGGCTTCTGAAAGATGAGTATATACTTTGTGAAAAATGGTATCAGTGTTGAACAAAAATCAAAATAAAATTTAAAATGGCTTGAGATTAAAGCATGTTCTACGAAATGGAGATAATTGTTCTTGGATTATCAACTGTCAATAACTCGTTTTCATGCACAATTATTAGTAGAGCCAGGTAGGCCAGATACTAGAGCGTTCATAACGTAAATAAAAAACCACCTATAATATAAACTTAAATATTTCAAATGGGTACATTATATTAATTTCTTTACAACGATGGCAATAAATAAATTCTTCATAAATAGCAGTTGAACCATTAGGTCATTTGCATTATTGTTTGATAATACACCTTCATTCTCATAGATAACACAGCAGCTATTGCTGATGCTACCTTTTTTTTCATTCTGCCACCTTCAAGTCTTATATTATACCCGAGCTTGGCAAATAACCAATCTTACAGATTTCCAACATATCTTTACAAAATCGATACTCCTACTAAACAGTTACACTAACGTCAGTTTATTTCCTAGTTTAACATCACAAAAAATTATTTTCAAATTTACTATAAGTATTTTAATGTTTTTATATAGAGCAAGAGTATTAGTTTCCTAGAACTTGGAGGAGCAGCAAACTGTCACAGCCAGTAGCATATTTTTTGACACAATTAACTTAATGTGACTAAACAGATTTAAAGAAGATGCCACACAACTACATGTAATATGCTCAGGATTCACTCATTTATAACAGCACTGCTTTACACACTTTTATGCTTCATGGATAAAAGTTCCTTATGTCACTTGATATTCTGTCACCTATTTTAAGTTTCCAAACATTTTTCCACCAGGTAATTGAACTACTGAACCTTCTTAAATTAAAATAGACTAGAATGAAGCATTCATTAAACAAACTCTATCAGAAACATTTAAAAACATTAGTGTCAGAGCAAAATTTACTTATTTAGGCCTCAATAATCAATATTTTTTGCAAGTGGTGACATGGCTAAAAATTATTAGAAAAATTAAAAAAAAACTGAAAAACAAACTATAGGCTTTAAAAAAACATTCAAAAAATGACCAATTTAGGCCCAAAATGACCATTTTTAAGCATATTTGGGCTCAATACAGAGATACAGAAAAAGACCTTACAAAACGAACAACCATTAGATTATAAACAGATTATCAATAGATTATGTAATTAACTGTAAAGGTGGTGAAATAATATCAATAAACCCCCAATAGTGATAAAAATAACAGTGATAAAAATAACAGAGATAAAAATAACAGAGACAAAAATAGCCTGGAAGGAGTATAAGGATTCCAGCTAAAAAAAAAAACAAAAAATTTACAGTTACAAATTTTCACATCCGTAATAAGCTCCAAAAGATATCAAAAGATCTTTTGAAGAGTTTTCCAAAATATTAACATATATATTATATATATTAAAAAAAATATATATATTAAATAGGTGCAATCTTTCAATTTATTTTTTTTACATAAACTTGACAGCGTTGGTGCTAGATAACCAGATTGTTTGATAAATGGCCATATCAAACCAACAACGCCCTTCATGATCCCTATACTCAATACAATACTTGAAAATAGTTCACAGACCAAACATATGAAAATTGACTAATATGTGAAGTTGTTCTCATAAAAAACCAATATCAGTGCTATTATTATCAAATTGGACAGGCTATGTATCGATTATCCAATTCAGGCCAGCATCAATATAGGACTGCCCTAACTCAACTTAAGGCAACCCTTAGATTGCCTTAGGAATGCCTGTTGATAAACTTTATGTACATAGTTATTTTACGTACTGTGGACTAGTTTTGCTGGACAGTTAAACAGGGCTGATCACAAATACTTTTAGTTAGTTACAGCTTTTAAAAAGCTGTGAGCCCTCACTAGCATCAATGTGTTAAAACGAGCAAATGTTCTTTAAATTTTGTCACAGAAACGGATGTATTCTAAAAAAAGGCATTTCTGCCTCAAAGTGGCCTTCCCATTACATTATGTTACCATTTTTGTCATTAGCAAAAAGTTACACTTGGAAAAAATTTAAATCTGGCTAATTTCCAAATGACAATACATGTGAGATGCAAATTTCAATACTTTTCCATCACTCTTGAAAATTTTTAAATGCTAGATATCAATCAATCAATCATTAAATTTCAGAGAAAAATAATATATAAAATTTTGAAAAATTTATCTTAAAGGTAAAAGTTTATCAAAAGCTATAAATCAAAGAACTATACAATAGTAAATTAATGCTTACTGTTCAAACCAAAACTCATCAATTGCTTCTTTTACAAGCTTGCAGCCTTTCTCTAATAATGATTCTGATTCTGATAGAGTACAATGCATATGTTTCTGAAAACCTTCAAGTGAAGCCTGAAATGTAAAATTTGTTCATTCCAATTACTCCTGAATCCTGAATCTGTTCGAAGCTCAATGATTATAATTATTAATGTATTAGCACAAATCTATATATACATGATGTATTTTTGTCTATTTTCTTGTTTTTATTTGAGAATTCCCGGTTTTCTGACTATATCATAAGAATTGAAAATAAATAAGCTCCTGAATATTTTGCCAAATGATTCAATATACGGATCTATATATTTGTTTTCGAAAAAATGTTTTTATTTTTATGATTAAATTTTTATTATTTATTTTTATGACTAAAAAAAAAATAATAAAACAGGTTGTTTGTTCAAGTAGGTTATTTAAGCCAATTCCAACAATCCTCTATCTCACAAAAAATTTTCAAAATTTTTTTTGACAAACATCTCCGGCAAAATTATTTTATATTTGAAAGCTCACTATAAAACTATCAGATTTTAACCTAATTTCCATCTAAAACTACTTGAAGGATAAACTATTTTTAAATACTTGATGAAATAAAAATTTAAATGAAAATGAAAATGATTTTACTGACAAAAAAATGTTAAAAAAATGGAAATAGCGTTAAGAAGTTCCAAAATATATTAATAGATATATGTAGAAATCTAGCATAGCAAAATAGGAAACAAGTGGGCAAAACCATAAAGCATATTTGAGAATATATATACATAATCTATTTTGTAGTTCATCTTTTAGTGGAATGATAAAATTCTCTATTATTTCTGTAGTTTTAAACGAAAAGTTGTTATTGCACCTCTGACAAAGTGTTTGTTTTTGATTCAGGGTGAAAATCATTCCTTTAGATTGATTTTCAACCATAAAGCATATTTGAGAATAAGTATATATAAATATATCAAAAGGAAACAGTGGTAAAGTTGATCATACGTGTTTTTAATACAATTAACAGTAAAATCTTCCCCAAAATATAAATCAACATAAATCCATTCAGATCATTTATCATCAATAACTTATCAGAAGACAAAATCAGTAAAAAGTTTTTTTTGTTTTCAAGCTAGATTCAAATCACAAATAAGTTACATATGAAAGTTTATTTTTAGTAAATTTTTTTACGTAATAATTTCGATTCACTGGATCAAGACACCAAAGTTATTAGCTTTAATTTTATCAAATACAGATCTACCTTGAATGGAAAATGTGCCATGTGGGATTTAAATAAATGACCTGAAGTTAATTTTCATAATAAAAATAAGGAAATATACACCTGATAAGTTGAAGAAATAATTGCATCTGCACCAGCCTGAAGAAAACTAAAAGTAAAAAATACAAGTCTGAAATTTAAACGCTTAAGAGAATTTCCAAAAAGCATATATTCTAAATGCGAGACAATTAGCCGATTCATGTTGTGTTGCCTATCCGGAGTCAGTCCACAGATCATTGACTGAGAGCAATTAATTGTGGAAGCCAGAAATATCTAAAATTTAAAAATATCAAATCTTTCAATAATGATAAAAAACTAAGAATTTTTACCCAAATTCAGGTTAAAATCATAATAGAACTTAAATTACTAAAACTGCTATTATAGCCTCGGTCTAATTATTTCGATATAAACTCCCATATGTGCAGAGGTAATAAAAGTAATCTTATTTTTGAGATAATTTCTTGGTCTACAAGAATTTTTCCCTTTTTGTCTTAATTTTTTCAAGAAAAATAAAAAAAAGTTTAGTTGAAATATTTCAAAGTGATGTTTTTCCTAAAAGGAATTTCATGCCGGTTATTTGCTATAGTAACTGTAGGCTAAATTATTCATTCTGCAGTTATGGGGAATTTTATAATTTTGACTTTTGAATTTTTTTCCTAAACATTGAAGTAGCCTTTTATCTAAACGGAAGTTTGATCAACGCTTTCTGTAAGTTGCATAGGCTTTAAATGGAGAAATTTTGATTTCAAACTTGTCACATGATGCGTGAAAGATATTATTTCAATATCACTGTTATAAATGTTAGTCAGATGGCAAATACTATTAAAATGTATTTTAGATAAAATCGATCATTTATTACAAGAAATATAACCAAATAATACTCCGTATTACTTGGTTATATTAAAAGAAAACACTTTAATAACTATTTAACAAATTATATTTGCACCTTAAAAGCTTAACAATTGTAATTGTAAAAAAATACTCGTAGTTTACGAGTATTTTATCTGGCACACTGTCTCATCATAAATATAAGTTCTAAATAGTTTAACTATTCCTATAAGTCACATCCTGATAGGTTAGAAGCCACTACCAGCCAGGAGGCTAAAAAGAGTTGAAAAACTCCAAATTTACTGCACTGAAATACTATTCTTAAGCAAAGTGGGTCATATCAGGACTTGAATCCAAAACCTTATGGCTGGGAGTCAAACGCATATGTATGACGTATTTCTAATGTATTTGAATCTTTTAACGTGGGACCAACAGACAGCTTAGAGCTAATTTTTATAGAAGGGCCCAAGGGTTTGGTTCTAGTGTACTTAGAACTCCCATTTGAACTTAAGAAAAATAACTGTTCAGCAAAACAACCATAAACTTTTCGCATCGAAATGGGCTATACCCAGATTTGAACCCGGAATCTTATGGTTGAGAGTCAGTCTTAACAACTGAGCTATCCAGGTATAAACCTGCAAGTACAATTCTTACATATTACATAAAACTAAAAACATTTTTATAAAAACCCAAGTACAAGTGTTTTATAAAAACCCAAGTACAAGTGTTTTATAAAAAAATAAAAAAATTGAAATGTGCCTTGCACATAAATATTTATCATCATAAATATTATCATCATTGTTATCGTAATTGTCATTTTCAACAAAACCTTTGGAATTCACTGAGACTAAAATAACATGCTTATTATCCACAAGGAACTGTAAATTTAGAGTATACACTGAATTAGAATATACCTAGTTATGTAATGTATTCAACACCATAAAGAATCTTAAAATGTTTGATCAGCTTAGGGTTACAGCAAACAAAGTTCTTTTTTTAAGATTGGTCTTATTTTCCTGGTACCTGATAGTAAGTATATCTAATTTTTCAAAAGAAATATTTGCAGAATTTAGCGGATCGCAAGCAGATATATGAAGGTGATCAAGGTATCCATCAAAAACATCTTATTACACTTAACCATACGAGAGATAGTGAATTCTTAAAAAATGGTCTTACTAATATCTAAAATTTGGTGATTGATATCCAAAACTTTTTCCGATTTTCTACACGTTGTTTAAAAAGTGTATCCTATTTCTTGCTGGAAGTCAATATCTGTTGTCCTAGTATTTAAAAATTCAAGATAGCGATCTGATCTTTGTAATTACTGTCCTATCAGTCTTTTTTTAGTCATAAGTAAGGTCTTTGAATCTTTGATTAACTCATTTATTACTGTTCACTTAGAGTTGCTCAATCTATTTTCTGATCATCAGTATGATTTTCGTTCTAGTAGGTTCACTGCTGATCCTCTGACTGACACCTATTAATGGGTTTATCAATCTCTTAATGATTGTGGTGAAACCACAGCCATTGCACTCAACATTTCTAAGGCATTTGACAAGGTGTGGCATGTTAGATTTCTAAAAAAGATTATCATAAAGCCTTTTATTTCAGGCAGGAATATCCAGGTGGTCCTCGATGGCCACACTTTTAACTGCTACTTGAAAAATCCTGGTGCCCTCAAGGCTCTATTCACTTTTTCAAACTTTCATTAATGGTTTGCCTGATTCTTTACAAGCTTGCTATAAAAGCAGATGATACTGCCTTGTACTCATCAACAGGAAAGAGAAACAATGCTTTTTATAAGGTTGAAACAATAGCTTATTTGGATAATGAACTTTGCATTGCTGTTGAAGGGTTGGTGCCATTCCATGCTTCTAAAAATAATCTTTTTTACATAAACTGCATTATCCATCTTTGCTGATTAATGGTAGTGAACACACTGAATTCACAGTCTATTGGTTAGAAATAACTTCTTTTGGAATTCTTAGATTAAATCCATTGCAAAATCTGCCACCATGAAAGCTAGATCTCTATTCCAGGCGCGGACTTTCTTCTGCACGGGAATATACTTAATAACTAAAAAGCTCCGACCATGTATTGAATGTTGTTGTCATCATTGGGCCGAAGCTTCTTCTGTATAGCTACATCTTCTTGACCCAATTCAGAAATGTATACTCAAACTTGCTGGTCCTGATGTTTGCTTAAATCTTCAATCTTACCCATCAAAGAAATGTAGCATCATTGTCATTCCTTTATTAGTATGTTTATGGACACTGATGATTTAAAATAAGCAACATCTTTACTTAATACATTCTCAAGGACCACAAGGCTTTCATCTGCTACTCATCCTATGAGGGTAAAGATCCCTAAATTTCACAAAAACTTTTATCCATCAAGCTCCTTTCCGTGTACTATACTCGCTTGTGGAATTCTCTGTTAAAAACTCTAAAATTGAGTTGCGTTACTTACCTTTTCAATATAAACATCAAAAAAAAATGTTTAATCAAGAAAATAATTTTAAAATCATAGGCTGGTGACTAATATGGGGTATTCATAATTAAAATTTCAAAACAAAAGTTTTCAGTCTTTTTGTTTACCTTTTATGGACAAGAAGTATCTCCTCTGGATTTTTTGATAACATTCTTGCGCTCCATAAAGGATCATCCTAATAAAAAAATAACATAGCAGTAATTAAAATTTAGTCCATAGTTTAACGACATATATAAGCCATAATTTACTACGACAAACCTGACGCTGTGTTCACTAAAGAAACCAGCTTGCAATATCAAAATCTATTCCATCAAAAACATAACATTTATGTATATAACAAATAAAACATAATTAAATTGCACTCATATGGATTAATGTTTATGATTAAGCTGATTATTACCCCTTTACAACTATTTGTTCTTATATAATAAACGAGTTTATTATATAAATCAAAACAATTGCTAATAAAATATTTAAATGAGCCAATATCAATGATATTTTCACGCTTAAATCAACATGTAATTATGTAGGATAAAATCAAGTTATATATCCTCACCTTCTTTCAGTAATACCAATCTTCAATATATTTGTTCCATTCTGTTTTTCAGAATTTACGATGCACTTGACACCAAATATCTTTTGCAAAATCTTTCTTGTTCTTCCTATCTCTCTTGAATAATTTTAGTTTATGTGTAATTACCAATCAAGAAACCCTTAGCTAGTTATCAGCATGTTCACTTAATTTTTTCAAATGATTACCTAGTTCACATGCCATCATGGGTCGTTATATTTTAAATAAAATTAATTCCAAATTTAGATTTTTACAAAGAAAACAATCTCTCTTAACACCAGCCATGAAGTGTGCTCTATGCAATGCTCTGATTCAACCTCATTTTGACTATGCATGTTCTGCCTGATATTTAGGCCTCAACGAATCAATTGAACTCCGTTTGTTTGAAAAGTGCACAAAATAAATGTAGAAAATTTTGTTTAAATATGAATGGTAGTGTCCATATTGGTAGTAAGTAGTATTGAGCCATAAATTTGCTGCCTGTTGATATGAGGGTTAATCAGTACTGCACAAGCATTTAAGTACATAAATTCCACATATCTTGCACATTTGTGACAGAATCCAAAATTTCAAAAAAAGACCAAGTTTATGAAACTCAGTCTGCACTGTGGAATAGAGCTAGTGTGATGTTATTTACAGCTTTTTTTATTACAGATGTTTTTTTTAGCATATCCTGTTTCATCTCGACAAAATTTGAAATGTCCAAACCAACGACTCTTCTTTCTAAACACACACTTGCCAATTATTCTGAGGATCTGGAAACATTAGTAATTAGTCAAAGCAGTGACTCAAAATCTCATAACATATATCATTAGTGAATAGGTTTTGGTTCTCCATAGCATTGATAACTTGTATCCAGGCGAAACAGCTTTTTCTGATTCCAATCAGCCTTGAGTGATGGAAAATATTGATACATATTTTAAGTGGCCAAAAGTTGAAGATAACATCTTACTTATACACAGACATACTCAAGAAGTTATCACCTTCAGTTGTTGTAGGTCATCGTGGCCAATTTACAATTGAGAATTTGTAGCATTACAAATATTAACATAATACTTTAGTTAATCCAGTTGAAACTGATATTGCATGCATATATAAAATTAGTTGTATAAGTTTTTTTTTACAACATAAGTACAATGATTGATATCAATTTTCATTAAAATTTGATTTTTGTGTTTTTAGCTTTTACTCAGCTTTTTAGCTGTTACTTAGTATTAATAACAGATAAGTATATATATAT
>JAUZNK010063688.1:0-14662 GCA_035046665.1 Euphysa ruthae
CAGTCAAGCTTCTCACATTATAGAGTTCTATAAGAGCATTGATGCAGTCAAGCTTCTCACATTATAGAGTTCTATAAGAGCATTGATGCAGTCAAGCTTCTCACATTATAGAGTTCTATAAGAGCATTGATGCAGTCAAGCTTCTCACATTATAGAGTTCTATAAGAGCATTGATGCAGTCAAGCTTCTCACATTATAGAGTTCTATAAGAGCATTGATGCAGTCAAGCTTCTCACATTATAGAGTTCTATAATTTAAATGCCAAAAGCGCTAAATATGGATCTTAATTTTTCTCATGTGATATTGTCATATTCAATGCTTTTTTTTTTTCATATCATAGCTTTATCTTGTGAAAATTCAACATTTTAAGGCTTACCTAACACAACCAAAATTTCTAATTATTGATATTTTTTTTGCTAAGTGGATACCTAACAAGAGTCAAGTAAATGCGTAACAAACTATAAGGGTTAGAAATGCTAAAAAAAAAACTGATTAATTTGATTTTTATTTGTCCATAATTGTCCATTTTTATTTTCCAAAATCCTGATGAGGTGTCTAATTTTATTTTGCATTTTTAATATTGGTGATGAGAGATTCCACAGTCCGGAGTTAGAAACGTTAACCTCTTATGAGGAAAAGGTTTTAAGTCAATTCCTAATTTTCAGTTCGGTTATTTTACAGCAATTAAAGCATTTAATTAATATATGTGTTTCGGTAAAAATTAATTTATAAATTTGGTCTCAGATAAAAGAGAATAAAAACTCATAAACAATGCTTTTTTATGTTTCTAAAAAAAAATTACTAGTTCTAAAGATTTAACTTTTAAGATTACATTTCAAGTGTAAAATAAGTCTTAGCTTTTAAGATTACATTTCAAGTGTAAAATAAGTCTTAGTTTTTAAAATTATAATATAGTAGCTGCTATCTATACTTTTATAACTATGTAATGAATTTTTCCTTTGTCATAAAATTGGTCATGATACCATTTTTTTAAAAAATTTCTAACACATGAAAAAATAGTTTCAGGCCCCTTAGCACTTTCAAATTTAAGGTCACAACATATCTTAAATAGTAATAAACTGCCCTAATATCATTAAAACGAAGAAATAGTTGCTCAATTAAAAAGATAAATGTATATGACCATGTTTGCACATATCAATTAAAGCAAGATTTTCAAGTGAATTGCAGTTTAACTATCTAGACAACCATTATCCTTTTTCAACAAAATATAATACATTGTTAGTGATTTTTTGAGACTAATTGTCAGAGCACCAAAGAATCTCTTTAAGGAAATTGACATTTGCAATTAAGATAAGTGAGTTTTAGTGACGTTTTTGTTTGTATGGAAATGGTTTTAGATAATCACTTTTTGGTATTGCGAGATGAATAGATTGTTTACCACTTAGACACAGAAAAGCAAAAGAAAACTTTTCATCGTATTGATCTGGGAATAAAATTCAATAGTGGTAAGGTTTATTTTCAGAGTAGGTGATATACTTTATCAAAAGAGAGTTTTTGCAGGACATGAAAAATACCAGTTTGTAGTCTGGCACAGACAGTTCACTTTGGCCCCATAAAAGGACCCAATTCCTATATGATTAGACCACTTGTTAAAAATCTAAAGTATCTCAGCAAACAACGATTTCCCTTTAAGTTTTTGCTGCAAAAGCAGAAAATTATGAAAGTTTATGATGATAATGAGTATGGTGATGATAAGAGAAGAGAACGAGGCTTGATCTGGTATATAAACGTAAACAAAGTACTTTGCATTAAGTAAACAGAGAAAATTAATAGTGCTGGTAAGTGCCGCTTGAGTTAATGAAACTTTGAAGCCAACATTCAAAAATTATCAGTAATAATATTTTTGCCAAATCAAAATCAGCATGTCAAAATTTTCAGAATTTTCTAACACTAAGACAAAAAAATAAAAAACCAAAAATTTGCTGAAAAAAGTACAATATACAAATTATTGGAAAATGTAAATAGCACCACCAATATCTTTCTTCCAGAAATTTTCAGCATAGCAACAATGGTAAGCATAGACACATTCACGAGCTACTTGCATGAATTAAAATTAACATTTACTTAAATAAATATACCTGGGTTTCCTAAGAACTGATCAGTATCTCGAGCCACTTGTGCTTCACGTAAGCCTAAGGATATAACACAACAATCATTTGAAAAATTGTAATAAATAAAAAATTTATATTAAAATTAAATTAAAAGTTTTTGATAATCAAGTGATTTAAAGAGGCCTGATTGAATCCGATCTTTTTATATGTATGTATAGATAATAAGTTACTATAGTTGCTACCTATGTTTTTTTATTCTTATGTTTATTATTCTACTATTACCCAATAATTAATACCTTGACAAAAGCCAAACATAATGTGACAGAAAATTCCAATCTCAGAAAATTCAGACTGAAAACGAGAACATTAAAGAAAATTTTTCCCCAAAAAATGTTCTTTAAATTTTAATATTATTTTTTTTGAAAATACACTGTAATGTAATGTAATGTTAAGAAATACTGGAATTTTGAACCACACCCCTGACATATATTTTATTTCTTTGTATGTTGTACTGAGATTAATTCAGATTAATTTCAAAACGACAACAGCTTTTTTATTTCTTTTTAGAGAAAAGAGATTTAAAAAATACCTTCCACCAGACTTTCGTATTCACTATTTAACCTTGTCGCATCAGTGCCTTTAATTCTAGAAGAAGATTTTAAAAAATCTCTCAAAATAATAGTCGCTTTGCTAACATTCTATTGTTTAAGCAACAGTTACTATAATATTTTCAGCAAGTATAAACCAAAAAAATAAAAGAGTTAAAATAAATATAAAACTAAACATATTTAAAAACAACCATTAATCAATGAAAAGGGATAACACAAAAATCTAAGCCAAGTTTACAACGTGACACCGCAAGGTAAAGGGATTATAATGTTAAAAAATAGCAATTTATAATGTAATGGGATTTATAATCTATAATGTATTGAGATAGAGATATGGTAGGTCGGCTTAGATGGCTAAAACCAAGAGGCAATTGACATAGCCCTGAGATTGTGTAGGTGAACGACGAGCATGCTCCTATTTTTTTTACTTGGTATGTACAGCTTTGCTAACAATCTTGAATGAAATAGTGCAAGTCTTTCTTTTTTTTCTTTGTTTTTTCATTATAATAAATTTTTAAAAATTACAAGATTTTTTGAGAAATATGTTTAAACAACAAGGAGACCACTAAAAGCAAAAAACATACCAATAAAGTGTGGACACCGAACAATAAACACATGCTCAAAATATGATAATAAAAAAATAATAAAATAACAATAATGATAAAAAATAAAAATAACAATAACAATAACTTTATTATTGGATATAAAAGATTAAAGGCATATTATTATTGGATTACTTTATTTTCACCCTCAGTTTGGAAGCGATCGATTGCCAAATTAAATCTATAATTTTATAATAGCTCATATTCGCACAAGGTACTCAATAAAGTTTAATAAGGGTAGACTTTTACTCATAAAATTGAACTCTAACAAACGTTTTTATGTATTTAAATTAATTTACTATTTTTGTTTTATATTCTTCATCAACGCAACTGCTTTCATATCTTTTGTATGTGGAAAGGAATAATTTGGGATATAATTTGAAATGAGCAAATTTGTATTGAGAATTTACTTTTTTGAATGAATATGAACGCAATTCTACAAATGAAACACAAGACAAAAAGGGCCCAACATACAAATTGATTATTCTAGTTTTTTGGCAATAACAACAAAATTTTAGCATTTGTATATTTATCGGCTTATCATCACACATCAAATTAGATTTCTATTCCTCATATATCATTTATTATAACATTACGAAATTCTACAAACCAAACTGATTTTTAGATATTTTTAATAAATTTGATCAGCTCTTATTTTCACCAAATGCTGTCTTGAAAAAACTAGCAAAAAACAAAATGAAAGCAATAAAATTATTCTTTTAGGCTATTTGGTCAGTTATAAAACTAAAACTTTTCTTGAAAAATGACATAAATTTTGACAAAAATGATTGATTTGCCTGTTTTAAAAACAAATAATTCTTTGTCAGTAAAACTTACATTTTTTTCAATCTTAGTTTCAAACAAAATAAATATATACTTCATGCGGAAAAGATCAGTTTGCTGGCGCACGGAAAAAGCTTATTTTGATAGAGCAAAAACCTTGTGACAAAACCTACATAAGTTGTTTTAACTAAATTTGAGGGCTGTCCAGCTAAAGATAAATATTGCACACAAAATTTGAAAATTTTATGAAAACAAACAAAGTACCTCACCGATCTACATGATCTGCAAGTTTATTAATATTGACAGTACATCTATCAAGGGTTCTTCGGTTGATATGGACAGTCATTGATTCAATACATACATTGTCTAATGAAATAATATTCAACAAAATTATTTATCAAGATGTCCATATCATATCAATAAATATATAACAAAAAAAATATATATAGCAACAAGTATATTTTATTTTCAGCACAAAATGGCAGATAACCAGATGCACTTTAAATTTTTTTTTCAATAAAAAACTTTATAACAGGAAATCATTTCATTTGTAAACTCAAAATTAATAAAACTAAAACCTTTGCAGGAGTATTTTTTTCTCTTAAAAACTATTTTAATGTAAATGTTGCTTAAAAATGAAGTCTTCCAGCATAAATACTGGTACCATGGCAAACACACATTTACTTCAATATCATCTGACCAGCATCTGACAAGCACAGAACTCTTTTTAAACATATAAAAGTACCTCGTCATCATTGCCATCATAACCGTTGTAAACGTTTATTGACTTCTGCCATAGTAACAAGCCTAACTTAACCTAATCTAACCATGGAACATCTCTAATAAGAAATGAATTTGAATAACTAGTAAGAATGATCAAAAAGTTTTGGCTACTAGTTGCATTGCATGCCTATCCTCCCACCTGGTGTAAAGGCAAAAACATAGAACTGTTATGTGTTTTTAACAATCTTCACAATACAATAGTAACTAATTTGACTTACCTATATTGTGTGCTTCATCAAACACAACAACAGAGGTTGGAGGAAACCCTTTGGAAACTAAATCTGCTATTTTAGGATCTAATAAATAGTGATAACTATAAACAACGATGTTGGCTGTGTTGATCTAGATATAAAAAGCACAACTCTTTTATTTCAAACTCTAAATTAAATGAAACGCTTCAGACCTAATGTAATGTCAGTTGGTCCATGAATAAGATTTTGAACTTAGTTTCAGATATTTGGAATTTGAAGATAAGATTATACTCAAACAATGAAGGCCTCAACAAGTCTATACACAAGCTATGCAGACTTGGGATGAGATTTTACCTATAATGTGCAGACGAGGTAAGAATATAAATCAAAAAACCAAGAAAACTATTTTTTTATTAAAATTTAATTTCTTTAATTTGTAGCACAAATGGACATAACCCTAAATTTTTAAAAGTTTAAATGAGTTGCTTTAGGCCAATCTGAGTACCCTAACTCTCAAAAAAGATATTTTTATAAACAATACTATGATGGTGCAATTTTAACGAAGGAGTTATAACGCGATAAAATTTGCAATGGCATTATTAAATCAGAACTCATATATTTTTTCCAATCGTTGAAAATTTTATGTTATTTGAATAGGGAAAGTCTAAATTAGAATGTAGAACAAAAAATTCACCAAACTGTTGCTTTATCATTTCTAGCGGTGAGATTTTCCATTGGTGGAAATTATTATCGAAAAGTCGTTTGAGCCATGATGGATGCAGACTAATAATTATGAGATTAATGTAACTTTTTCTCAAACCTCCATATTTAAAATTTTATAAAATCTGTTTCGAAGTTAATTTTTATAGGAAATATTTACATGTAGTTTATCAACTTTTTTGAATTTTGTGACATCATTTTCAGAATTTCTTTTTCAGGAGAACATTCCTTTATTCTAATTTCAGAAAATATATACTTTGCTTGCGTTTAAATAAACAGATTATTACTCCAAACAATCCAGAAATTAGTCAGTAAAAATAAAAAATACTTTGGGAATTGTTTGCAGTTTTTCAAAAAACATCGCTTTTTATATTTTGGCCGATAACTCCAAATAAGGGAAGGTTAGGCCTTTGATTTTTTGTATGTAAATTATGAATATATTTTCTAACATATTTCCAAGATAATTCCAATAATTTAAATCTATTGTATTTTATAAAAACTGCTTAGAAGTTGAAATTTTTAGGAAATATTTGTAATTCTCCATAGCTTATGAGCCATTTTGGATTCTTTTTTAACTATTTGAGACAGAATTTTTAACGAACCACAAAGTATATGCAAAAACCACAAAATTTATGATAGAGCAAAGTCCGAAATACTAAAGCAATTCAAAAGTCTAACAGAAAATGATGACATAAAGATGACATATCTGGACTCATAGTTAACTTGTCTGTTATAATTCAAATGAAGTCTTCTAAAAAATTTATTTCTTCTCCCAAGGTAACAAACTTTCTCCAGCTTGCAAAGATGTGCTGTTTGCAGTTTTACTTCGTTCAACCACCTCATTGTACCAGTTTTCAATGCCCCCACATATAATATACACAGGTTTTAGATATACTTACAGATCTGAATAAAATCCCAACAACACACACAAAATAAATCACAACCAGAAACTTATTTGACTCACAACATGGCAGTATTTATTCTCTTTCCAGATCAAGCAACATATCAGAAGCAAAATAAAGTTGTACTCCTCACTATATCAAAAGATTACCATAAGCCTGTGACAATGTGAAAGACAAAAGATCAATTCAGCGAAACACAGGTTCTGTATGTGATTTGGTATTAGACCAAGGGTGTCCTTCCTATTTACAAACACCTGGGGGAAATCAACTCTATTCAATCAAAAAGCCACCTAATGCAATTTTCCAATTGTCTTACATAACATGTACAACAATACTGTAGTGAAAAGATATTAGCAGTTAAGCTAGCCAAAATATAAGTTGATGTACACCGTTAAAATTAATTTATATCAATCTCCGTTCTGGCAAATGTACAACAATCTCTGTTTTGGCAAAAGATGTTATAACAACAATTGAATATTCTATCACTTTCTATACTCTGTGCTGTTAAGTATTTAAATAAAGTCTTTATTGTCAAGACATTTTTTTTTCATTAAATTCAGTGACTCAACTATGACGACTCCCATCTTCAATTGTCACATTGGTCAAGCATGTAAAATGAAGTGCTCTCCAAGGTGGATGGATTTGGGGAAGTTATTTTGCAAGATCCTATGCTATGGGGATGGACAACACAAGAAAATAATTTGTTACCTCCAAGATGGATTAGTAGAATGAACTTGCAGCTAATTTTTTTGACTGCTTAAATACACATAGATAAGCAATTAAAACTAAACTTTCTTCTTGATCATGAGTTTAAATTTGTAAAATTTAATTTATATAATCAATTTTTATAATATATATAAAATTATGTTTAAATTTATTACTGTATTTGAGGGCATACAGTTCAATTAAACTTAAGGTGCGAGTAATATATTTTTCAAATTTTGACTGCAGATTTGTAATCAGCGACACTGAGCTTTGTTATGACCACAATTTAAAGGTTGTTCCATAAATATAAATTTTCTACCTTATTTTGGCATAAAGGTTAATGGTTAATGGCCCATTTAAGGAGTAAATTAGATTTTTTTCAAAATTTTGAATTCCCCAAAAGACCCAAAATTCTTGTTCCAGGGCTCATTCTAACTTCTATTGTCCCAAACCATCTCTAAAAATTTTATTATGTTCAGGGAAGATGCAGAATAATTACTACAATTTCCTCCATTATTTCTCTTGCTTTATACAAAGAGCTAATGATGCAGATTTAAAAACCCGGTATGTTAAATTCTTTTCTGTGTAACAAATGAATTACTTACAGCATGTCTGGCAACAAAATAAGGGCACCAACCAAGTTTTGCACCATATTGCTTCAAATCATCCTAAACACATTGAATTAATAAATACAACTTTCATACAACTTAAAACATCCAAACCAATGAATGTAACAAGCCACCAAAATATATTTGGTCGTTGACATAAAAATGTCAGACACTAAACATTACATAATATCAAAAGATTTAGTATTAGAATTTAAAAATCTATAAAATTATTTAAATAATAGACTTAACTTAAAATAAGTATACCCAAAATGATTTTGATACTTCAAGTGAATGAAGTGGCCACCAAATATGTTATTAATTAATTTCGTTAACCTAAGGTTTTATCAATTACCAACATAAATATAAAAAAATAGAATTATAAAATTTATTACACATACACATTTTTTAACAGACCAAAGTTTACATTTCCTTAAATTGTTACAAATAAGAACAGCAAATAGATGCTCAAAGTAAGTTTGAAGTGTTCTTTTTTTTTAATACTACATATTCAAGTTTTTTTTATCACAAAAATATTTTTGATTTAAATAAAAATCAATTCAAAAGACTCACTCAAACCACATAAATTTTCAAACATTCTGTCTGGCATTTTCATTTCCTTAATCAAAAAATTTTTTTTTCGGAGTCAATCCCAGTAACATTTTTATGAGTGACTCTCTAAAAAATACCTATCATAAAATGACTAGCTAACATTGTTTTTAATTCTAAAACTTATATTGTTATTTATTGCGAGAAATTACTAGCATCAACTTCTATTAAAGTTACAATGAGTATTTTGTTCACTTTGTTGGTATAACAGATCAAAGTATTCCAAAAGAAAATATAATTAAACACAAATAAATTTCGTTTTATTGAAGTTTTTGAAAAAAGTTATTTTGTTGAATTTCAAACTATAATCGATTTCTGAAAAAATGCTGAAAATACACTAAAATTTTTTATTTTGTTAATGAAAATGTTTTGAAGTGTTTTAATATTTTTTAAAGAAACAAAAATATAAACACACTAATAGAAATATCGAGGTTAATTAACCAGTTTCTCAATGCTGATAAAGAGAGTTCTATAATTGCAATGATCATAGGGAATAGAAAACTAGTAGTTAGGCGAGATATCCCCGCAAATTACACGGCAATAACAACAAAGAATGATATTTTAGCATTCCTTAACCTTTAAACATAGCTTTATTTTAGGGTCTCAGCTCCCGCGCACGATTATATAGAAAAAACGCTTATAGCAAGTTAAAGTTTGTATAAAATGAGTGTATATTAGATTGGAGTTTTTAGCAATCAAAGATAAGAAGTCTTCAAATTCAATTGAGATGCGTCATTAACGTAACAACTATCTGCCTGAAAACTGCTAGGAAAAGAGTGTGTATGTAAAAGCATAGCAATGAGAAAAGATTATTCACAACAACAAGAAAAAGTAAAAATTTGCCTTTCCTATTTGTCTAAAAAATTTTCAAAATTGCGATAAAAACTTATGAAACACAACTAGAGTATTTTGAAAAAAAAAGATAAATAACTCTTCTTTTCCAAATTATTTTTACAAATATCTATTTATATCCATGTACCATAAGGTGCAAACAATTTTTTTAGATTTGTCTATATACCATAAAACAATTAAATTTTCTTTAAACCAAATGAAATGCACAATCAATTAAAAAGAGACTTAGTAAAGTCTAAAAATTTATTAGATTTAATCCAAGTTCTAATTCAATTCATACCATGAATATAATTTTTTGGTTATTGCAACTGTGACATTGGATTGAAATTTTAAAATGCTGTTTGCGATAAAAAATTTTTTTAGAAAAACTAATTTAACAATGATGTTTTACAGCAAGCTTTATAAAGTGCATATAGCAGTATAAAATAAAAATAAAAATAATAACCTTTACCCATTCCGCATTTGCAAACTGCTGTGAGTGACTCACAATTTTCTTTATTTACACACAGAGCCGCATAGAGCAGCTTTTATAGTAAACTTTTTTATTTGATAAATAATCTAGTGTAAAGGGCTCCTTATACTAGCTTATTTACTGAGCTATAAAAGAGGATTGACATACGATATTTTGATTTGTCTCCCTGTATGTAATGTACTTTAGATTAAAAAAAAAAAAAAAAAACTGGTTTATATGTGTAAAAAACATGTATATTAGGAATTAATTTCATCACAGAAAGGCGTTTTTGCAACTGAATTTCATTGAAATTGTAATATAACCAAATCAGAGTTGTCTATTTGGCGTGAATTTATAAAGTTTATACTACACATATTATTTTGAAAATTTTATCATTTTTGGGCGATTTTTGAATTTTTACTGGTATGTCTGTTAGAATCTGATAAAGGCTTGTTGTTGTTGAAACATAGCCTATCTAAATACCAATAAAAAGCTAATAGATGCAGATATTTGGGTATATCTACATAAATGCATAAAAAATCATTAAATATTTTTTTATCAAGTTTATCATAAAATATTTGGTCTATTTAGTGAAAAATAAATATCAATTTTGAACAATTTAGTGCCCAGGACTGAATGATACTGATTTAACTATTATATCTTCATGATGTGAATTTTATTAGCTTTTCATTGGTACATAATATTCCTATATAACTATTCGTTAACTGGGAAAAAAATAATTTATCGAAACACTACTCATTTTCTGAAATATTGATTTTAAGCTTTGTGTATTTTTGCAACTTTACTGACGTGCTGAGTGAGTTAACCATATTACAACTTGTAGATAAGTTTTGTAATTTTTCAAAATAAAGAGGTGTAAGCTGTAATTTTTCTTCTAAAGATATATTTTAAATTTGGGCTATTGAAAAATGTGCACATTAATTGATAAAGTGAAAATAACAGTAAAATGTGTTATTTCTTTCTCTTTGGAACAGCGAGAAGCTATTCAATGTTTCTGTCACTGTTTTTGGTAACAATTGGAGTAGCTCCTATGAAGGCAGGTATTATCTATGAATCTTATTGGCTTCCGCCAATACTGACTACACCTCTAAGGGGTGTAGTCAGTATTACACTATATTAATTGATAAAATAAAACCGGTAAAAAAATCTCATTTCATCTAAACATTTCTCATCCTTATATTTGGTACTGTCAATCTTTCCATTACCGTATATAGCAAGAAGCATTTATAGCATTGACACACTGGCGAATGATAAAGTGCATTCACAAGAACTATTGTTTTATGCTATGTTTGCATTATTATGTCATCATCCTGCTTTTATTCACTTTTAATTGGATTTATAGATTCAGAATTGCTTCATTAATTTCTTCACACGAGAATCCAAATTACGGGCAGCAAATTTCTAGATTTCTGTTGTTTATCCTAATTTCTGGTCACCGTGTCGATCAATACAAATCTGAATATTATTCAAAATATGCTGTGATGTTCTATGTATTACTCTCTGCATGCACTCTTACATTTCCAATTGGTATATGTTTACTTAGACAGAACAATATAACAAAAGGTTGTGCAGCTGTTGAAAACAAGAATATAGTCAAGAAAGCATGGACTGCATGCAAAAAAATTCATAATATTGCGTTTTTTGCTTCAATAGTTTTTGTTGGAATTCAAGTTAGTTGCCACAGAGGATTTGCATCATTAGTCAGTGAATTAAATGATGATAATTCAATTGCAAGTGTTATGTTTTTGGTGGCCTGTTTATCTGAGATTGGGGCGTTTATTTGGTCACATAAATTAATAAACCTGATAAACGAAGAAATAGAAATTATAATTTCTTACACAGCCCAGTTTCTTGTATTTGCCAGTATAAAAAATCCATATTTAGCAATCCCTGTTGAATTTTTCCAATCAAAAGTTTATGGGTTATTCTGGGCAATAGTAACCACACATGCAAAATCTTTATCAAGTAAAGATATATCAACCATTATACTATCAATTGTACATATTGAAGAAGGAATTGGGATTATAATTTTATATGGAAAATTTAAACGAAAAATTTTATTTAAAATATCAGGAATCGAGTCATTTTGTTTGTTTATAATTTTATTTGCCTATTGTTATTACAAGACAAAGTTTAACCACCATGGCATGGATTACCAAGATTTAAATCAAAATGAAAACAAATGATTGCTGGAGACAGACTTATATGTATTTCAAATCCAATATTATAAAGAGAAGTAAATAAAAGGCAAGCATCTTAACTAGTATAAATCATCATCAATATTTTTCACAGAAATTTTCAGTTATTAAAGACTCGTTTCAGATTAACACATATAATATTTTTCAAAGAAATTTCCAGTTATTCAAAACGATTTTAGATTAGCAAAAACTATAGTAGATTAAGTTCCCTTGTTGATACAAAAAATTTGCAAAAATGAGGCTTTTTTTTCAAAGGAATATTATTTTCAAATCAATTCGACATTTTTAAATATCCTTATCATTCAAGTTATTTCAAGGGGCGTTTAACCCTTTGTGCGCTGATCACAAAAATTTTTGGGATTTCAATGCAGTGAAAAAACCTAACACCAGAAATTTTTGGAATAAGCGTGCTTTCACTGTGACTGCGATTTTTTACTGGTAAACGACTTCTAGCCTATAGACCAATTTTTTTTTTGCATTCTCCAGAAAATTTCGTTTCAGAGAAGTTTGGCAGTCCAAATATTTCAAATTGCTTTTTCATGCTTTCAGAGGTTCTACATTGGAAAACTACTTCATCTTCATGCTATTTAAATGAAAGTGAAGGTGAGATTGACATAAAAGATTACAGCGATATTAAAACTGGGAAGAGGAAGTTCTTAATAATTTTTTTAGTGATGGAAAGAGTCAGATTTTTTTGGCTTTTCAAACAGTTAAAATGAGTAAAATGAAAAGATTTTTTTTCTTCAGATGATGATGTTTGTTCCGCTATAACTTTCAAAAATTGAAAAGACATCCCTCCTGGTTTTGATTTCAACAAATGGGTAAATAGGGATATTGTTCTTGGGGTCAATGTTAACCCAAAATTACCAATATTTACAGCTTTAGCAGGCATTGATGTTGAAATTATAATAAATTTCTGGGACAATAACACAGCTAAACAACACACATTTTGGCACATAGTGTGTGAATCAGTATATTGATTTTTAAACACTTTCTGATATTTGAAAATTGTTAAAACTCTACCAAAAAACAAAAAAAAAATTATTTTACTCATGTTACTAGATAAAACCCTCACTTTATTTTTTGAACCATTAGAGACATAAATTTTTTAAAACTTTGGCATATATGCCAAACAATATATATGAAAAATATATATGAAAGTAATGAAAAATGAAAACAAATGAAACGATCTTAACTTTGAACAATGCTCATGCAAAAAGCATGGCCTTTGTCCAATTTTCATAATCTTCCTGAGAAGCAATAAATTATAAAATTAACCATTTAACTGGGATCCAAATAGTTAACTAACTCCACTTTTGGTCTAAAAACATTTTTATAAGTGATTTTTCTATTTGTAAAATTTGATTTATTATAAAGTAAAATCACAATGAAGGATTCATAAATAGTAAAATATTATCTATTAGTCAACAAATTCATGATCAAATAAATTAAATCTATCTTACTAGACTATATATACCGTTTGGAAGGCTTTCTTCTTTACCAACTGCATCAAAATTCTAAAGTAGAAAAAACATCGTTAGCCCTTGTGTTATAATTGATCAGATACAGTCTATGAAAAAAGGTTTTTTACGGGCTGAAATAGATTCTAAAGAATCCTTTAATCTGATAAAACTGATAGGAGCATCACAATAGATAAGAGGAGAAAAATATGTAGGTAATATTACTGACTTAATTTATCTTAATGGTTAACAAAATTGAAGCAGCAGAATAAGGCAGGATTATATTTTATAAAATCTTTTTTAGAACATAACCAGCATAGCAGGTAATGATGAAAAAATAATCAGAATCTAATATGAAGTTTCAACAGAGTTCCCAGTGTAAAATCAGACTAGCACTATTTAGCCAGGCTGCTCCAAAAAAAATTTCAATAACAATTTTCAAAAATATATATTATTAATTTATTTGATATCATTTTTAAGAACAATTTATTTGATATTATTTTTAAGAATAATTGTAGAGCTTGGCCCCACTAACATCACCACTACCATCCAACGGGAGAACTTTGGAAAGATTTTGAAATTATTTATTTCTAAATTAGCGCTGAACAGTCAGTCAGATCCAATTCAAGTCAAACCTTCAAAAAAATTTACGATAATACTTCAGTAGCAATGTTGAAATCAATTTAATCAGTGACATTTATAAATAAATTATAAAATTTGATAGCAATAAAATTTTATTGCGTATATTTATATTGCATATATTTATATTGCGTATATATATTTGGTCTAAAAGTCTTACTAAACTTAGGAAATATACATTTCTTTTAAAAAAATAATTGTTTAACTAACATAGTATGACAAATTGGTTATGACAAGGGTAAAGGGATTAGTATGAACTTGAATATAAATAATAAACCTGATCGTTTTTTTTACTTTTATTCTTTAGTTTGATCATTTAGGTGTAAATTTGAATTGTAGCAATCAAATTTTATATTCATTATGAAAACATACTTATACACTTGAATATTCTTGGATTATGAAAATATTCTTATACACTTGAACATTCTTGAATTATTAAAACATTCTTATACACTTGAACA
>JAUZNK010063699.1:0-14660 GCA_035046665.1 Euphysa ruthae
GAATACTCAGAACTCCATTCTTCATTTGATTTCTATTTCATCTGTGTTACCAACGAGTTTTTTGACTTTAATACTTCCTACACAAATTTTTTTTTTTTAATATTTGCTGTACGTTTCGCTAAGTACTTTGACAAATGTGATAATTGTAATCGATAATAACAAGGCCTGATCCGAATGAAAAATACTGCAAAAATTCTCAGTAAATTAGGTCACTTTTTCCACAAAGCAAAACTTAGACGCATGGAAATGTGTCATCAATTTTTTATTGTTTTGTTTTCAATGAAAACTAAAATAGAACGATTTTTCGTATAGCATAAAGGATATGGAAGTGAAATTATGTATATTATAATAGTAATTTTCTAATGTAATTGAACAGTTTTTACCATTTTTTGTTTAAAAAAACTTGCAAAAGTCATATATATTTATTAAGCCCAGTATTCATCCTTATTTCTTTTAAAATTTGTGTTTGTCTCGGATTCAAAAGAATATACAACGCAAACAACATATATACAATGTTTAAACACTTTGGAAAGGTAGCGGTTCTTCTCGCGAAGAAGTTATTTTTAGCGTAAAACCCGAGAAGTTATGTTTTTTTAAACAAAATACGGAATAAATCTATTTAACGTAATTGGCATATGACGAAAAAATATACCCGGGCGTATTTTGTCACTATCTGACAAGACCATGATTAAATTAATATAAATGCTAATTTGAATTAGTATTTATCGTGAAAAGTGTTATTTGGACCAATTATGCCTCATTGTTTTGGGCGTATTTCCTTCCCATTCAACATAACAGGGATAATATTGCTTAAGAGATTGTTATTGATAGTTTGAATAATTATTTATCGTTAACCGGAATAAGGGAAAAATTATGCCTCATTGTATTAAGCGCATTTTGTCCCCTAACGTTAAGGAGTAGTTAAGTTGATAAAAGAAATCGTTATTGAATATATAATCAAAAGAAAAAAAACAAAAATTTATAGAAAAAAATGTAACCGAAAATGCAAGTAAACCTAACAATCCCTTTGAAAGAAATTAAGAAACTAGGGTTGCCATCCAACTCATCCCAAGCGTCAAATAAATGTTTGAAATAAAACACTATTTAGATCAAAAACAAATATTTGTAACATTTAAAAAGTATTTCGCAAATTATGCAAGTAACCTAGTATCGAAGTTTCCTAAATCACCAGGTCTTTTTGGTAAATAATTTGCATTATCATAATACAAAAACATTTAAAAAACTTAACCTCAATTTTTAATTTTTCCCAGTAACACAAGAATCAAGCTATGACATATTTAAAACCGTAAAAAATTCTAAAGCACCGGGAATTGAAATGGTATATTTATAATATGGAGTAAAAATCGTTTCTTTGTAGATATCATAACTATGATACAACTATGATCACAACTACGATATAACAAACTTTTCATCTTAACAGCAACATTTCCTGGCAGTTTTAAATTAGCAAAAGTAAAATGTCTGTTTTTTAGCATTTAAAACAGACCCTAAGAATTATGGCCAATATCACTTCTACTAATAATTTCAAAAGTTTTTGAAAAAGTAGTCCATGATCAGACAAAATCTTTCTTTACACCACAAAGTATTTTACATAAGTTCAATCAAGATTACGCCAGAAAAATTCCACATCCTCCGCTTTACTATATCTTGTTAATAAAATCCTAAGCGGCTTTGAATCAAGAACTTTTACAATAAAAATATTCATAGACTTACAAAAAGCATTTGACACAATGGACCATAAAATACTAACGATATTTTTATAATTTAACATAAATTATATAGTAATTTAAATAATTTAATTTAACTGTAAATTAGTTTAAATCTTATTTAACTGATAGATCATTAAAAAGGAACATAAATGAAGTGTTATCAAAGCTTTGTAAGTTGTTTTGCGGTGGTCTAACGAGGTTTCACTCTAGGATTTTTACTTTTTCGTTTATACATAAATGGTAAGAAAGCAACAGTTGAAAGTGATCTATGTTTGTATGCTGGCGTATCTTGCCTTGTATTCAAACTTAGTAATCCAAATGAAATAGGAGGACAGTTAAATAAAGATTTTGTAAAGCTCCGCGACTGGTTTTTCGATAACAAATTAAGCATTCATTTTGGCGAAGATAAAGCTAAATCTATACTTTTTGTGAATAACAACAGACAAAAGAAAACTGACAGTTTCGACATCGATTATCATGACAACAAAATTAAACAACATGCCAAGGTTAAATATCTTGAATGCTTTTTTGATGAAACGCTTAGTGGAAAATCTATGGCATTTCAGGTATTTTCCAAAATAAATTATAATTTAAAAATATAAATTTTAAGTTACAAATTAAACATAATCAGTAAATATTTAACTCCTGCTCTTCGAAGGCTTTTATGTAAGTCTTTAATTCAGCCTTATTTGGATATGCATGTTCTTTATGGTATCAAGTTGCGTAAAATAAACGTATTAGGTACTGTCTTCTATTGAGAAACAGATTGTATTTAACAATTGATTACTTTGAACCAATAAATTGGCTTAACGTAAACGACAGATTTTAACAATGTGTAAGTGCAAGAGCTTTTCAGTTTGTTAATAGAACACCCCCTTAATTCATGCGTGTGTAAAACTAGTGTAAAAAATAGCTTAACAACAAGGAATTTCTACCAAAAACTTGATCAGCCTTTCAGAAAAACTAAACAAGGTCAAGACACTATTATATTTAAATGTTTGACATTTACTTTGTTGTATTTTTATTGATAGTGTATAAATTCTTACTTACTAACAACGTACTAACAACGTTGATCTTTAATATGATGTCAAATTTTCAACTTAGCAACAAAGTTTATGTATGGTCCGTCTTATCAGGTCGCCAATCTCGACGTCTATATAACTTTTTAAAAGCTACGACAGACTTATTAATCATACGTTATAACCATAAAGATGGCTGCAAAAAATTTGAAAAAAAAAGTGAAATTGACTTTTTCTTGGACAGACGATGTGTTGCAGCTTTTTCTCTAAGTGCCTATAGGTTGTAAATCAAAATGTGAGTTTATAGGCGAAACTGGGAGTCCAGGCGAAAAAAAAAATGCGAGTTAATTTGTGAATTAGTCTGATCAAAAGAATATCCATAGGACGAAGAAAAGTACCCAAATAAATACAAAATCAATAAAGATTCTGTTACTGCTATGTTAAAAAACATACGTTTATCATGTAGAAATGCAGCTGGCACAAAAAAAAAAGTGGAGACAGAAGGGTGGTTTTTGCAAATTATAATTTTTGCATACGCTTGTCAATTAGATGAAAAGTATGTCGAGGCGAATAGACTTGTCATTCCATACGGGATATCCAACAAAAGAAAAGATAGAAGTAGATAAATAAATAGTATAAAGTTTTACATCTGGTCTGTAAAATACCAGGTTGAAAAACTGTTTCGTGAAAACATACGTAAAAATGTTTTAAAATATAATAAAATATAACAAATAGCAAAAGAACTTTATGTAGTCAAAAGCACAATCACTATCTGACTCGACCTCGTATTTGACTTCTTCAAACTAGTTTTTAACATTTTGGTAAGGTCTTGCTTTGTTTGTGTGAAAAAGAGAAAGAACTTTAATGGAATGTTACTATTATGTGCATCGTTATTTTTGTATTTCCTACTTTATATTGTAAAATTAAAACGACGTGTACGTGCTTTGAGCAAGTTGCCAATATAGCGATCAAATACAATATATTTTGATCGATAACGGTAAAAAGAGTACTTTTAATCTCAAGAGGCTGACTTAGAATTTAGATTTTCAGTAATGACGAGTAATTTATCTATATTTTTACGAAAGAGATTCATGGATGCTGGTTAAACACCAGTAATTTAACAAGCCTGAAACAGAGAAAAATAATTATAATAAAGTGTTCATAATCCAGAAATTTTTACTGCTTAATTTGTGTTCATTATTTTGCAATGCTCGCTGAAATATGTTCAACGACTGAAAATTTCCCAAAAAATTTAATGCTTTATACTTGATGGAGTATATAATAAATATAAATCGAAAAAATATACATTGTTAAATGATTTTAAAACAAAAACTTTAGATTTTATAAATTACACTTCCACTATGTCATGTTTTCCACCATTTTAATGAACTCTTCAGCAAAAACATTGACCGGCTTCATTCTTTGGTCTTATTTTACCCTTCTCGCCACTGCCATTTCATCAATTACAGTAAATCTAAGGTAAAAGAATGTGCTTTATATTGATACAAACTTTTTCATATAGATTCCAGGTTTAATTTTTTAGATTGTTTCAAACATGCACATATCAGCAGACTTACCCTTGTTTAATTTTGAAACTATCTAAATTTTCATGTATCTTCTCATCAGGGCATACTTCTTGTATAACTTTACTAGCAGCGAATAGGACACATAGTTGAATCTTTTTATTTAAAACATAATATTCTAAAGCGATAATTATACCTTGTTTTTCTCGGATCTATCATTACTAGAACACTGGGTGAACATATCTTTAATGGTGCAGAGCCTTATACTTGTCTGAGCATGGCAACTGTTGTCCATCAAATGAAAAAATTTGTTCCGGTATAACAGAAAACTCAATAGTTGCCAATACACTCTTCAATATCTATCTTTGGGCTTTTTTTTGCAGAAATGAGAAATTTTGTATTTTTATTCTTCTTTTAATTTGATAACCGTGTTGTCGATTTTGTACTAAAAACACTGCGCCTTATTTTTTCAAAGATAAGAGATTCCTCTGTTTCAATTTCGGCCAAACAGATGTTTCCCAAACACTTTGTTCTTCGACAAAGTGTTGACGTAGTTTTTATCCTATTTTATTGTGGTAATTATATCGTATACGAAATCAAAATTGAAAAATCGAAATCGAACAACGTGTTACCAACGCATTTATAATTAATTTGGGGCCAAAAGATAGTTTTTCGAAATAATTTACTACAAAAGGACCCACAGGTTTGGTTCTGGTGTACTTAGAGCTCCAATTTGGGCTTGTGGTAAAAAATTAATCATTGTTTCCGAGGTGGGTATGAACCTCAGCTATAGCATTCGGAGATGCGAGACCAAACAACCATAGATTACACAAAATAGCGAAATCACAAGAGTGGAATATTGATATCTAGTTATAATAAGACATTGAGAGCAGCTGGGTATTTCAGTGTTTATATCAATTTAATAAATTGTATTGTTTCTTTATAGAAGAAGCGATGGTAATTCATCAAAATTTTCATTGGCATTGAAATACGCATCAGGTTTTCTTCTTATTTTAAAGATTCCTCTGGAATTATCTCATAAATATATGTAGTTTTATAAAAAAAAATCTAAATTTGTGTCTAATTCTCAAAAGTTTTTTTACCTTTTCTTTTTCCCTTGTAAATAATTAAATGATTAAAGCTTTCCCTAAATGAAATTTTCATTTCTCCCTTATTGGTTTTCATTAAAACGTATTTTCTTATCATGCTGCTTTATTTCGCTATTAAAATTTCTCCCTCTGTTACTTGTCTCGCTTGTTTTTACCTCGGTTATTTGCGTTGCCTGATTATATCTAACCACTGCTGTTATAAAAACATTTGAAATACAAGCATAGCTTAGAAAATTCGGTTCGTGAAATGTATGTTCGAAATTTCTGTTACAAACTGTTACACTTGGCTCAACAACGTACGGAAATCCAAAGAAGTTTGCAAACACTATCAACAAGAACGATAAATGAAACATATAGGGCGAGTGTTCGTCCGCTATACTAAATTAAAGAAGTATGCACAAAATAAAAGGTATTATTGTCACAGCACCACTAAAAATAAGAATTGACATACCCTCTTTTGTTTTATAAGTAGCCCAGACTACTGGTGTTACATGACAGTTAATGCTATCGTTAGTGTATTTGTTCGCGCCACATTTGCTGCACTTTGGTGCCAGGTAAATGTTTGAATAAGTTTCATTCTTACAGGCTTTACATTTCCAGCAACATGCGTTTTTTCCAATTACTTTTTCACCTAGCATACAATATTCGCTACAAAGAGAATTAGGATATAAACCTTCGCTCTCCTGTTTAATGTACCAATATGGCCGTTGAATTTTGTTTTTTTCTAATGACAAGTGTTGATTTTTATTCGTCTTGTTCCAATTTCCCACAGCAACGTACTTAAAGGTTCCATTTTGTGATCAATGCAGATTATCAATGGTATAAATTACATGACCGAAATTATCATTCGTATTAAAATGGACTCCTTCTCTTACTATACTCTTAAGAATTCCTGAAATAATCAGCGAAATAGGACAAGTTTCATTGTGAACACAATGCTCATTCTGTAAATAATTGTATAGGGCTGTTACTAAACCTTGGACGGTACTTATCAATTTATCTGTTTTCCCAGGTAGATTCGACAACCTATACGTTATATCTTTAACAGAGACAGAACAGTTTATTCCAGTTAATATTTCGTTTGAGCTAGTTATTGGTGTACAGTTATAAATGCTCTTTATATAGCTTTTCAGCCACATATTGCATTTATAGTTATTTGCAACTTCATTTCTCATATATTCAACAAAATCAGGCACACTATAACGTTTTAAAGATACTGTCAATATACCGTATGATTGACTTCACAAGTGAGGCTCCATATATTCGGCTTCTGGGTTCCATTTGTCTGCTGTCAACCAAATACGTTTCAGTCCTTGTTTTTTGACTTCTTCCAAAAGTAATTCTCCAACTACAGCAAAAGGGAATAGCAAAACAACAAGCCTAGCTCTGGATTCAATTTTAATTTGACGAACAACATTTTTAATTTTTCGTAACATTTTTCTGTCCTTACTATGCGCCAATAGGACAGATATAGTTAGTATAATGCATATTTTTGTGTAATTTACAGTCTGTTTTTTAAACTCGTCTGCTCTTTTTCTGCCATGATCATCATTTGAATGTAATATTATTAAATATTTCCAATCAAATTGTTTGATTACATCTATCAGAACTGCTATCAAGATCGAATCTGATGGAACTGTTTGAAAAAACGATCCAAAATCATGATTTATAGCAGAGAGTTCATTTGATACTATGTGACTAACTTGTGGAATATTCTGAGAATACATCAACATTCCTATCGGAAACGATGCAAAGCTCATTCCAGTTCCAATTACTGCAGTTGTAATTTGCAGACTTGTCACCGTGCACTGTAAAAAATCAGTTCGACAGATATCAACACTTTGTCGTAAACTGAGTAGTTCTATTCCACGAGACAATGTACGTGATAAATCCAAACACTTATCATCGAGTTTCAACCCAATTTTACACCAGCCTTTTGGCCAATCGTTAAAAAGATGTACTTTATCAACGGCGTATTTCAAGGCGTAAGATCTTATCAATCCATCACGAGATACTACATTGCATTTTCGATCTCTGTTTGTAAACACCATTATTGCATGAATTGTGTAATCACCATCTATTATTGATGTTAATCGCATGCTTTTATCCCGCACTTTTAATTTGAAATTACGTGTTCCTGAACAAACTGAAGAAGAAAATACATAGAATGTCGGCATCATCAGCAACGTTATCCAAAACACTAAGAACATATTTTTTATAAGCAATCCTAAATTTAAAATTGCAATACTCCTATAGTTGATACTTGCCATTTTCAAGAGATTTATTTTCATGGAAACTAGAACCTTAATAATATATAATAAATATATATTAATATATATTAATATTTCCCTTAGATATTTTTACCTGCGAGGTTAAATCAAAAACACACGCTTGTGAAAAAGATTTCAAGATATTACTTCAAACTAGTCTAGTTTAATCACCGAGCAAATTACTGCCATTATTTCAGTTAGTGTTTTGTAGTTACTGTTATTCCATATCAGATGTACGCAAAAAGGCTAGTACGAACAGCCGTTAATGAGCATTATACTTGCAGCTGCGCTTTTTTGTTAACTTTAACCTAAAAAAAATGTAAACATCTATTTTGTGAATTTAAAGATTTTGCGGAACATAGCGGTAGTTGCATATCTTTAAACTCCTGTTTACATGCAACTATTTAAATACATATATTTAATAATATAAAACAATTTTTTATTAGATAAGTTTAATCCTTTATAAAATATATTATAATATTTATATATATATACATATATAGATAATTTATATGAGATTATCGCCGCATCTGCAAAAATAGTAAAATCTAAGTTTTATACACAAACAAGTGGCTAAACCTTTTTTATACGAGGAAACATAAAAACTTAGCTTCACCTTCCCTCAAAATTCCTCTATCTGCAGTTAAAAATATTTTTTGGGGTGGGTATAACTTTTGAAGCAACATCTCTCCTTCATTTTACAGAAGGTAGGGGGACAAAGGAACTTCATGTGTCAGAAATATTTGTTCACATAAAAGTTGAACCTTCGAGCAATTCATTTCATTTAAAAAAACGACTTGAAGTATACAAATTCAATCATAATCACATCAAGACACTTTTATTTTTACAAATGAAAGCATCTGATGTTAAAAATTATGTGAATTTCAGATTGCAAGAATGCTTTCTTCAAATGTTTCATATATTAGGTTAAAATTTTCGATAGGTTTCACATCTTCTCCAGGTATGCCATAATGTCATGCCTATGTGATTCGAGCCCACATGGTGTCTGCGTTTACGGTGAAACCACTATCTAATTTCGGGCAACACATTTATTTTTTAAATAGTTGTAACACCAGGAAAAGATTTCTTTTAACAGTTTTGACAGGTTTTCAGAATCCACTACTGGGTTAGTTGATCAGCACACTGCCGCTCCAAAATTAAAAGAATGACATGAAAAATTACTTCTAAAGATCGCTAAGCTAAGGAATCAAAATCATCATATCTTTTTTTTTCAATGAGTTTTTCTTAAAGAATGTCTCGATGAATAAGTTGAAAACCATCAAAGATCTTTTCATCATTAAATAACAAAGATGACTAGTCTTTACAAAGAGAAGATAGACGAATTGTTAAACGAATTATATATGAATTAAAATGTAATATTCCATGATTCGTCAAATAGCTCGCAAGTATTTTGAGCCATCTCAGAATATACGGAACATTTTAAACATAATGACAGTACATACACTTAACTCATAATTTCCTGTATACTACTTAATGACTCAAAGAAATGTACGAATTTTAAATAATTTTTAAATACTTTCTACCGGTGAATTCCTGCAAAAAATTGTTATATCCTAAATTGTGAATTAAGAACATATCAAAATAACATTACAAGATCGTTGCAAATGTAATTGTATACATGGGAAGTTTCCTTTTAATTTTATCTCGTAAAATTTATTACACTGAAAATCCTATTCCCATTTGATGAAATGCAATTATGGCAAGGTGTTGACATCAAACGGCTTTTTGCACCATTTTGTATGTTGCATTTTGGACTCCCTCAAACGTCAATTTCAAAATACTGTCGTGGAGAGAAATGAGGAAATTTTGTACCTTACTACAGAATTTACTTTCTTCGTTCCTCAAATATTGTTTTTTGGAAATTTCTTTCATCAAAGTCAAATTTGTATTGTTAAATCCGTCTTTATATATGAAAAGCTTTTTTTGGTGTGAAAAAAAATTTTCGTTGGCCAGCACGTAAAAATCCACACATAAATTGAAAGACATGTCTCTCTAAGGTACGTGCTTTCAGAAGAGGTATTTTGGTATAAAAAACAAGTTTATTTTAATAACATATTTCTTGGGATAAATAAATTATTATATAAACAATTTCAAGTTTTATCAATATTATAATGAGTATAATAATTAAATGGAGCAATGATAGAGAAAAACTTTGTAACTAAATATAATATTCGTGAACTGGAATCTAGTGTTTTGAGTGCCTTAGCGCTTTAAAAGCAATGATAAATATTACGAGTCACAGTGATTGCAATATGATCAAACTTTTGCTAAGAATCTAGTGTTTGGGAAAACATAGTAAACCAAGAAGAAAAATTTATACTGAACTCTCGGGAGAGAGGAAAAAAACAAGCAGTGAACTAGCAGGAGTCGTTAGGGAAAATAATAATAGTTTAAATTGGACCAGGCTAATAAGCAATTTTGATTTTGACGCCTTGCTTACAGAAGTGTTTTTAGGAGACGCCCTGCTTACAGAAGTGTTTATCCATTTTATTAAATGTTGCAACGCGGTTTGTTTAAAAACTCAATGTTTCAAATTTTAGAAAATACGTTCTAAAATTCAATCAAAAATTGACTGATTTTTTTTTTACACATAAAAAAAAAAAATTGAATTGTTTTCTAACGAAAATTACCAATTGACGAAACCTTTACTTAGATTATGATCACGAATTATTAAAACGAGGTTAGCCATTTTATATTCGTCCCGTTTTAAGTTTTTTTTAAATTACTTAGTAATTTTTCACCAACAATTACCAAAATTATTTTTACAAAGCCATGTATCTTTTACAAGCTGTACGATTTGCTATGATGCTGAGACGTTCGAACTAAATAAAAAAAAAAAGAAAAGGCGTGTGCAAGACATTGCTAGTTTTGTCGGTCAGGCAATTTTACGCTAAAAATGATTACTATCATCAAATGAAACATGAATAAGCAAAGTCAAATTAACTCGCAGTTGCGGCAACTACAACAGCAGGAAGAGGATTTTCTAGTAACGAAAGGTTCTGCACGAACTTAAATTTTTCCGAGCTAGTGACATTACTTTAAAAGGAGAATAATAGCACTGGTCAGATCCTTGATGCCGCTAAGAGTATCGGTGGATCTTGGCAAAAGCAGTATGTAATCCTTGTCAATACTGAAGGTATTAGACAATGTAAAAATAAAGACATTTCATGCGTGTAAAGCAAACCTAAATGCCTCTTTGGAGATATCAGGTTTAGTTAAAATAATAATCAAGTACATTTTTTATAATATATATTACTCTGATTAAAAGATGGTTTGATACACTTATTTTGCAAAGAGCTCTCAATTTTTCGATAGAAAACTTGTGGTACATGTTAAAAACATTAACTTTAAAGTTTAACGACAATTTTTTCAAAGCTTTTCGGCTAAAGTTAAAATTTGGCAGGGTTAATAAGCCTGCTAAAGTCTATGAAATGAACAAGGTTTTATTTTAACTCTACCACCAATTGCTATAGCTACTAAAAAAGGGCATATTTAAATCCTATCATATCAGCCGCTGCTAAGGGTAAAAAAATTCTCGTTCATTTTATACTTTATTGTTCAAACGAACAAACTTAAAACCACAAATGGGTTTTGACTAAAACTTCATGTAACCATCGTTCTGTGTTGTTGAAAATAGTCCTAACCATTAATGTTTGTCACGTATCTTGTTATTTCATTGAAAAATTATTGCTGTTGTGTTTAATTATTTATTTTAATTTACCCGTACCTCTTGAAACGATTCTAATTACCATAAATTAACCGAAAAATTAAAAAAAAAATTAGATAGATAAACTAGATAAATAATTATATAAAAAAAAAAAACTATATTTAAATAAAAAACTATATCTAGCCTGTAAAAACAATAAATAGTGAGAGTGCATTCTATTTTTTATTCTTGTTTTCTTCCATCATTTGTATAACGGCTAATTCCTTCTGTTCTTTCTTCTTGTTTCGTGTTTCAAACTCAAGCCTGGAAAACAGTTGTAGAATTGTAATTATCTAATAATAACCAATCAGCATGATAATCATTTCTTTGAAAGAAAACAAATTTCTTATTAAGGAAAACAATCAGTTCAAAAAATTTAAACAAAACGTCTTAAAAGGAAGCCCTTTATTGAAATTAAAAATATTTAACCGGTATTTTCTGATTTAAAAGAACATTTCTATTCTATCAAGCTTAACTTTTTCGAGGTCCAACTTATCCAAAAATCAGACTCTTTGAGAATTTAATTTACGCGGAGTTGGCCAAAGAATCTCAACACCTGTGGTTAAAATTTTTGGTATAATCTGACACCTTAAAACTAAATTGAGAGGAAAGAGGTCAACAATTTTTTTTAAAAAATAAAAAATTAAAGTTTTTGAAAAATGGCCGATGTGAATTTTTGTAAAAAATTTGTTTATACCCAGGTAAAATAGTCTGGCAGAAGACTAAAACTAGTTGGGGCTATATTTGCAAACTTTAGTTAATAAATCACGTAAAGAGCTTACCTGATTACCAAAAAAATAACAATTTTTGGACACAGGCCTTCAGAGCAAAAAAGGGGAAATTTTTAAAGAATTCAGTTGATCCCTGGGATTTAAGCACTATAAAGAAAAAATTGACGAAAATAATTTTTAAACCTGGTATATAAAATTAACTAACATTCGTTAAGGACTTGTAGCTAAGGATAGATCATTTTCAACTGGTGGTTAAATGAGACATATTATGACTTCCACAATCACTTATATTGAAATATATTGCAGTTTTCGCAATTAGAGATTAAAATGATTGAATAAAAAGTTTCAAACACGATTGAGAATTTTTGCGATTACGAAAACTTTTTTTTTCTGTTTATCGAAATATTGTTTCCTTTTTCAAATATTTTGATGACGTCAGCATATTTTTTTCTAAAATTGATAAAAATCTTTCTTAGTTATATTTTCGCATAAAACTTATATTTTCACATAAAAAATAATAATTCAACATGACTTCTAATTTCACGGAAACACAGACAAATAAAAAGTAATCTTAAAAACCATGACGCCTTCATACAACACGCCCCGTCATATTCCCAAACTCCATGGTTAAAACACCATGACGTTAACATTTTATTTGAAATAGCAAAAAGATAGAAATATAACAAATAGTTAAAATGTTTCAAATAGATAGAATTACGCATTAAAACTGATACCAAATTTCCACTTATGTACAAATATTTCATCCTAAATTTTGTTAAGAGTCCATAAATAATACATATTCATGGTCCAACTTTAACAACTTGAAGCAAGTATCAAAAAGGCATCTAAAGGAGCCTGTCGAATGACACATGAATGAATAAAAATTTGCAATAACCTCGCCAGGGGGTCGAGAAAGCTGATATGAGTTAATATGTGAAAAAAAAATAAAAGCCGAAAAATGTGCCTATTTGCGTAAAACGCAGAATTCATTTCAAAAGCTGAACTCATTGTGTGCCTCCCTGCGTTAAAACGCATGGTATCGAAAGACAAATAATATTTTTACATGGCCGACATAAGCAAAATTTTCTGGTTCCTCCGAGATATAAATCTGGTATGTCAATTCAACTTCCTACAAACTTTTGATAGACTTAAAGAATAAATGTCAATGGTACATTGCCAGGGAAGAGGAGTTTTCAAAGCATGACGACATAAAAAACCACTTCACTTTGGACTAAATCTGAAAAAAGAATCATTTCATTTTGAGAAATCACAAGAATAAGAAATTCCTCCTGGAAGTGTACGTTAAAGAAATACCACTTCTAATTACATAAAAAAGGCAAATATCACTGCGTATCTGGTGGCTGATTTCGGAGGTTGCGATAAAATTTATCTTCCAAGTTTACATTTTAAAACGCCTTTATTTACAAAAAAGTAAACATATTTTTAATTTTAATTTATTAAAAACAAATTAAATTTACAAAATACGAATTAATGTGATACATTGCATATATTACTTCATTTTTTTTGAACGTCAAAAATGGCTGGCTATAATGCCAAGGAATAACATTCCTAATTCTAAACACAGTAGTTTGTGAGAGGAACTGGTCTGAAGGTTACACTACCATATTAGACTATGGAAAAAATAGACCCCATGACCCACCAAGTGTGTTAAACCTAGCTTGATACCAAACACAGCTTCCTTCAATGAGAAAAGTCAACAAGCTTGTAGCTGAATCGAGAAATTTGATTCCAGATGAATATGAATAATTGCGGACTTTAAAAGTTTGAAAAATGCAGTCAACACCTACATAAATCTAACATACCTATGTTTAATAATTCGCTCAACAATATCTGAAGTGGTAAGTGTATTACCACTGTCCACAGTATGAAAAATACCCATGTTCTTTGGAATGACGTAAGGATCTGTACCATCTTCATCCACCATTATGGGCGTTGCACCATGGACAACAACATCAATCTGAAGAGATAAAAATTATAGAAAAAGTTACCTATTTTTATTTCCCAGCATATTTTTGTGTACTTAAATATGCATAGTGCAAAGTAGGGGAAAATTTCTCTCAAATTTTACACCATTGTCTAAAGATCATGCAACTTTAATAATAAAATATATCATTTAAATTTTTTAAATTTAATTCCTTTTATCGTAACATTTTTTGCAGCAATTTTCAACGAAACGTAATGGGAGTAGGAGAGATTTACATTTAAAAAAGGGTTTTACGGTTGATTTTTGATTCAAGACAATGTGCTCAAATTTCCCAAATTAAGCTTAAAACAGGTCATAATTGTAAGTGATTTGATACTAAGATTTTAAAAATATTTATTATTACTATTTATTTATTTTGACAAGTTGCCAAAGGAATGAGAATTTTTGGCAGGTGACGTTAACTTAATACAAAGCAGATATGTGCTTATAGCGAGTATGTGCTTGTAAAATATATGTGGGGGATATCCCCTTTTAGCGAGTACGTGTAAAATATATGTGGGGATATCCCCTTTTAGCGGGTATGTGTAAAATATATGTGGGGGATAT
>JAUZNK010063710.1:0-31196 GCA_035046665.1 Euphysa ruthae
GCTACAGAGCAGGAAAGCGAGGCTGGTTACATTGCGTAATATTACGTCAGAAACAAAATATACAAGTCCCGTAGTGGCGTAATATTACGTCAGATACACTTAAGGGGTTAAGTTTATTGCAATATAGTGTCTTCAGATAATCAAACCAAACTTTTGAATGTCTTTTTTGTTATCAAAATAAAACAACTGTTTTGAATTTAATCATTAGGATTTCGACTTAAAAATAAAGTAATAAGCGTAAGCTGGATTTTGATAAATGTGCTTTATGTCAAAAAGTTAAATATAACAAAGGCGACAAGAAGCTTACAAGCACATAAAATGGAAGTGGTAATACTTGAATCTTCAGATATTTTAAGATGGTTTGTTAAGTAACGTTCAGGAGGATGACAAGGAAGACAATAGACATAATGTGAACATGTGTTAAATATGGAAGTAGCGAAGTAGCAAATGGAAGTAGCGAAGCAGCAAATTTTCTCTAATAATTTTAGTGAACTAGATCTTGGTTTTCTATAAGCGGGTTTGTTACGAAACTTTTCGGATAAGGTGAGAGCTGTTGGGTTGACAGAAATTTTTCAATTTTTTGAACTTTTTTGATAATTATTATTATTGGTATTATTATTATTTATTTGATAATTATTAATTAATTATTAATTATAATTATTTAGGTGAGTTTTTAGGATTTATGGATAATACAAATTATGGTACTCCATTCATGATGAGAAAAAAGTAAACCTAGATTTCCAATTACCTAATTGATAATTAAGTCTTGACTGTTAAGCTAAATTTGAGGTTAGATGGTCTTTTTGCAACCAAAAATCACTAATTATCAACTGTGTTATAATGTGTGTAATGTGTTGTTATAATGTGTGTAGTGTGTTGTTATAATGTGTGTAATGTGTTGTTATAATGTGTGTAATGTGTTGTTATAATGTGTGTGTATTGTTTGGAGTTTTAGTTATTAAAATTATAGATATCTGAGTTAATTGCCTAACATCACTCACTTATTCTAGAACATTATTAATCTAAATAATTTAAATATCTACGACTCAATTTACCTTTAACCTATAAAATAATCAAAAACATAAATAAAAATAAAGTTCTTATGAGTCTAATGAAAATTTCAAATTAATATTTACATATTAGTTGATCCCATTTCTAAATTAATTAATAGAACACTTTTTCAAAAGAGTGGTATGTTAAAATGTAGCATTTACTGCCCAATATCACTGTTATCTATCCTCAGTAATTTTTTTGAAAAATGTATATACAAAAGATATGATATGCTTTCAAAACATAAGCTACGAAAAATAGTATGGTTTTAGAGCAAAAAATTCCTCGTCATACGGACATCTCAAAGAAATGATTAAATAAGAACTTGACAGAGGTTTTATAGTGTGTTGTGTTCAGCCCTCTGAATTTGAAAAATCTGTGATGGCATTTTCTTGCTGCCGCAGATCGTCAATGTGGCAGCATTTACCAGTCATGATGGCATTTTCTTCGAATTTTCAAATTTATATATAATGACCCCCTTATTTTCCCCATTGTAAAAAATCAATGATAGTTATTCATACTGCGATGAGAAAAGCATTTATTTATTCTAGTTATTGTCACAGGAAATGAAACACAAAAACGAATCAGCAGTCATAAACACTTTAAAAAGGAAATACGTCACTAACCAAGTATTTTAAAGTTTTACTAGTCGTCGTAAATTGTAAATAAAGATGGTATCTCAAAATAATAGAAAACAGAACAGTAACAGAGCTGATTTTATTCAAAGCAGTGTTTACACTACTCAGAATAATCAATCTAATATAAGACAAAAACCATGTATGTAATATCATTCTTTTAAATATTTTTTTGTGGCAACGAATGAAGTATATACAAAGAATAAAAAGAATAAAAACATAGGCACTTGACCTAAATAATAACAAAACAAATACAATTATGCAACTTCTACACCTATTCCTCGTTTTGCTTTTCTGATAAAACGTGCTTTCTATTTATACACTGCTTGATTATGATGACATTTTATTGCTGCATGCTTTCATGAGAAAGCACGTATAATTTCACATTTTTCTGGATTTGTATTTTTGTTAAGTAAATATATGGGAAACTGAACAAAAAATGTTGTGGAAAACAAACTTTTTTTTTATTAGTAAATATTAGTTACAGCATATAAACACGAAGAGATTATTTTGCATAAATACATCGAGTATAAATTTCTTTTAAACAGCACTTAATAAAACAGTTTAATAAAAACACCTGTGGAAGACAGCAATCATGTTTATATGCTCACAGTCCAAGTGATTAAACTTAAAAACTTAAAAAGACCAACTGAAATAGTAATAATAAAAATATTTTCAGGCTGATATTGATATTTGTTGAAAATGGTGTTTTTAACTTTTTTTAAATTAAGTTGTTTTTAGTTTTTAAAATCTCACATTTAATGCTTTCTGAAAATCGAATGTTTAAAAATCACTAAATCGAGTAAATTTTTACCTTCAAAATGTCTGTTATTTTATAAAAATTTATATAAATTTTATATCTCGTTATCAAATAGAGAGGATGGTTGTTTAATATTATATAAAAATAACAAAGTGAATATAATGAAGTTTTTGTGGTTTTAACAGGAATGGTAGTTCATGAACAATTAGCGATTAGGTTAAATTAAATTAAAGAAAACTTAGTAGTTGCTAAGAAACGGAGTACAAGACAAAATAAATTGTTTATTCATTTTGCAACAACGATATTGGTTGGATAATATGATTAACAATCCCTTAATTCACCCTCTGAATCAGTTAAACATGCATAATGTTGTGTTAAAAATATTGAATAAAAAAAAATTTAGTGCTTGATTCGAGCGCCTCGCCAATTCAGAAAGTTTTTTTTATAAAGCACCTTCATTTTTTTCCCAGAGAGACCTGAATTAGCCGTGGAAATTTATTAACATAAGCTTCCATAAGAAGATCCAGGCAATATATACAGCCAGACTAGTTGTATTTACGATAAAAATAACAATGTAGGAGTGTGCAAACAATCGGCTACCGGGAACACAACTTTAAAAATGGCAAATAAATTCATTTTTCTAGTTTCTAGAAGCAAAATTTTGCAACTGCCCAATTCAAGTTCGGCGGCATTTGCGGTGGCATTGCCGAATGCCGCCATAAATTCATAGGGCTGAGTGTTTTACAGATTAACAAAAAGACTTTGATATTGTCAATCATGAAAAACTTTCCTCAAAACTAAGCTTTTACAGGATGTGACAAAAATACTACGACTTTTCTTAAATGACAGATCAAATTATTGTTTCAATAAAAAATCAGTGTTCAAAGCAAAAAAAGGTTTTGTATTGTGTTCCTCAAAATTTGACTCTTGGTTCATTATTTTTCTTGTTTTCATTAATGATTTATATATTATCTTTAGTCACGGCACAGTTTGACGATGATACTAGCATTATTTATTGCGGTTATGAAATTATTAGTTGGATGGCTAATGGCAAACCGGTTTCTATAAATGAATCAAAAACTGAACTATTAGTTCTTAGACCACTTGGTGTTAAATTACTTGATAATTTCTATATAAAATTTAATAAGAGTCGCATTTTCTCAAGTAAATTTGTAATGAATATTGGAATATTTATTACGAACATCTTTGTTGGAGCACTCGTATTAAAAACTTCATCCAAAAATCAGCTAAATTAAGCCATTTTACAAGTATTAAAGTGTGTCTTTCTGTTTATTACTCTTTTTTCTTTGCATTAAAAGTTAATGATATTTATGAATTTTTTGTTAGTTCATTTTTTTTTTGTTTTAAGTTTTTGTCAGAATGAGCTTTCAAATTCGCTTCATTCATTTTTTGATCTCTTTGACAACTCGTGTTATAAAAAGAACTCTAAAAGACTTAAGCTTTCTGAAGTTAATACTACATGATAAGGAATAAGATGACTTAAATCTGCAGGGGTTATTATACGGAACAAATGTTATGAATCTTTAAAAAATAAGTTCTGTTAAAACCATAGCTTATATAAAAAGTATTTACGAGAAAGCATGTCTTGATTCATATATCTCTCCTTGAATTCTATTTTGTTACTTTTTGTTTCACTTTTGTGTTACACTCATTAATATAATGTTAATAAATTAAAATTATTTTCATATTTTTCAAATGTTATTCAATTGTTGTTGTTTCATGAAAAAATGCAGTAGTTTTTTTTCTTATTTGGCCTATTTGACTACATGTAAAGTATCTGAATGTTCTAGTTGAACCATTATTGCAGACATCAGCTACATTTACAATATGAACGAGCAGCAATATAGCTACGACAAAAACTTCAAGAGTAGTTGCAAGATGGTTTCAAACTTTGACTTAGTTTGATAGAATTAAGGAAAGAAATGTGACATTTATCAGTAACCATTACTCTATACTAGAATCACCTGCTTGGGTTGAAAACATTTGAGTGGCCTGATGATTGATTTATATTTTTACTTTCCAGCCAAATGATTCTTAAGAAATAACTTTTCATATTTCGTCAGGACAACTTGATATATCTGTGTAGTATATTTTCAACATCTAACTCAGTATCTCCTTCTTCAAAAACTCTATTGCGTATCACTGATCAGTGTTACAATTTCGTAGAGCTTGAAATTATCATGCCAAAATAAATCCTTAAATTCTTCAAAACTACCATTACGTAGAACAAATTTTTAAATGTCGCCTACACTTATGTCAGTTTGGAACTGTTTTCTCTCTGTCAAATGAATTAGTTATACTAGCAACAACTTTTTTTAATCCGATAAAAACCATGGAAAAAATATATTGTGGGTTTGATATAAAATAATCACCTGAAAATTTTAAATATGGATGAATATATTTTGAAAATGGATCGCTAATCTCATTTTCTTCATTAAAATGATTTTTACCATATATTATCATATATTATCATATATTACCATATATTATCATATTAGAATATTCTATAACAAAAGCAAGTGCTTCCCAATTTGGCTAAGATAATGGGATTTTATTTTCTCCTGGTAATTGTTATGTAAATATTGTTCAGGACAGTTAAAATTTTTCATAACTGTTGTGTAAGGAGCAGAAGTCTTCATAGCTTGGTTTTTAAAACAGGATCACTTCTCTCAATATTATTTTCAGTACATTGTACAAGCTACATAATTAATATTTTCATAAATTGAATAGAGCCAAGGAGCAGTTCGATTTCAAGCACCATGTAATCTCGCCATCTATATTCAATTCAAAGAAAAACTTTCAAAACTTCACTGCGATTTACAAAAATGCTATCTAATATGTATAGTTGTATAATTTTATTTTTAAAAAACTGGCATGAACGTAACCAAAAGGTTGGTGATGTTTTGGCCTAAAAACTATCTTTAACAGCACTCTTATCCAGTTTGAGAAGTCCTTGCAAGTCTACATAATAGAAATCTAAACATATCATCTTCTGTAAAAAGGAAACTTCTAACAGCTTGAGAGCCGGTTTCTACTCCAGAATGCATTTAATAAATTAATAACTATATAATTCAATTAGCCTCACAGAGTCATGACGCCAGTCATGGTCTAACATCTTAACTACAGTTAAGCCTAAATGAGAAATGAATCAACTACAAATATGGTCATGAGTGCTTTAACATTGATTAATTCTGAGAACAAACTGAAGTTAAAGAATTTAAAATTTGATTGCAAAAGCTCATTTTGAGGAATGGGAAGCAGATGGTGAGTGAAAGAGAGAATTTGTAGGTGTTTCTATGTTTCGTTAAGTTAGTATTGCTTCAGGAAAATAACTTCAGGAAAACGAAAAAGAAAAAAGAAGGATTTCAGGGCACAAAGTATTGCAAAAATAAAATATACGCCTCATCACCACTTATTATTCCAATTAATCAATGCCCAATAGGAGACCCTGCATTTCATGCGTATTGATAAACAAATATTTATGCAACCATTATATTGTATATAATTGAACTTGAAAACTTTGGAAATTTCATTTTAGGTGGTTACCTTATTGCTCCATAGTCTGATGGTCCAGTCAAAAGAGCTTGTAAGAAATAGATGTGAAAAGTCAATCTAAAATAAGAAAAATAATATTAACAAATTTATAGTATTAAGCTGTACAGCAACTAAATAAAGGAAGTCAAGCCTATTAAAATAAAAAAAAAAAAAAAAAAAGATTTACCCACAGTTCAGTGAATTTTGAACGACATTTAATTTGAGAGTACCAGTGAAATGACACTACCTAAATACGATCAAGGAAAACATTTCGCCACTTTAATAACGCCATTTAAACATAGGTACATGTTTGCCTCGTTTAAGTTGGACAAGCATGTGTATTTCAATTTGTGAAGCTCACAATATAAACAAGACTTAGGCCATATGCTATTCAGAACATAAATTCATGGATGTCATTAAATAACTACAACTCGTTTTTGTTTTTCGTACCTCTGATGATGAAAAGAAACTTGTTTAACCACTCTTTTTAGAAAAATATTTGTTAGACTGATAAGAACCTGACCAAAGAGTGCTTTGGTGAAATATCGCTTAAAAGTTTAACGTGACTGATTAAAAATCTGGTCCTGGTAAGGGTAAGGAATAGTCTAATAAAATTTTTGGAATTTGGCTGAAATCTCAAAGTTGGTAGAAAATCATGCTTTAATAATTAGAACAGATAAAGTTGAAATTACTTACAGGCCCTGGAACAGAATTGTATTGTATGGAAGTAACTGGACCATGGTGTCCATCAAACTGTTCTAATATGCCAGCTTTGCTAAATCAACAGCAAATCACAAATCAATAACAAAATCACAAACTCAGTGAAGATTTATTCAAAAAAATTAAATTATTTCAGTCACAAAATAAAGAAAAAATGTGTAAAAAAAATAAAGAAAAGCAAAGAGGAAGTTTTACTAAAATATTATTCTCAATTGATTGGTGGATGAATGCTTAGATTAGTACAGAAAAAATATTTTATTGATTTTCTGAAAACACTTCAAGGTAAACACTAAAGGTAAACTAATGTTTACTGCAAGACATCAAGGTAAAATAGTTTTCACACATTCGTTTATGAACCTGTCTAGTTTAAAGAATTAGATGTTTACAGGCTGTATTAATTTTTTGTTTAACTATTATTTATAATAAACCAAACTACAATAATAGAATAAAAGATTGTTAAAATAATAATAATTAAGTTAGAATGATTATAAACTAGAGTGTATGTAAGTAGTGTTTATTTACAAGTAGGGTGTATTTGTATGTAGGGTGTATGTATGTATATCTCACATACCTCCCATGTCTTTGTGCAGAGTACACCGAACCATCTTCGCTCCCAACTACAAAATTGTTTACGTCTCCAGGTTGAAAAGAAGCACCTGTAACTGATACCGCTTTCGAATGTGTGTGTTGGAGATCCATAACCTCCTAGAAAAATATACAATGACTTCAATTCTGCAAAGCAATCATTTTTTGACATATTGTAAACATGGGAAGACAATTGGTAGATAATCTTTTTTTCATACTGTGATAGAATAAGTTAACTAGAAAAACATTGACAATTTTAGACAATCATATTTTTCATTTTCTTTTGTTATATTTTAACAATTTTTAAATTATAAAGACTAAATATAGGTGTCAAATACCTTTTTTTTTTTTTTCTTAATATAAATAGATTAATTAAATTAGAATGTATGGATCATTTTACACATGGACTTAATGTAAGTTCATTAAATTCAATTATGTTTTCATCCTTAAAGAATATTTTTTTATTGTTTTTAGTGTAGACTAATCAATTCAATTTGGACTGTTTTTTGAATATTTAAAAATTTTTTATATCATTGGTAAATAAAAACTAATACACACATACTTACATTTAATAGCAAAAACAGATTTTATTAAATTATATCCTCATTACTTTATATTAATTTTATAGATATCTATTGTAATATAAACAATTTATATTTGGAGCAATAAATAGTTAAATATCATAATTATAAAATTTTTTTACTTCTTGTTTTTTTTTCTTGATTTACTATATTTCAATGTCGCAGAAAACCGCTGAGCAATTTTTTAATCAAAATTTGAGCAGCTTTTATAATTATTACTTTTATTTTTCGATTTTCTAAGAAATTGGATTCAAAATACAACATCTAAAGAACTGTTTACACGATCTACTTGAAATTTTCACAGTTTGTTCATTACAATGATATGAAGTGATTGAACTATAAACTAAACAATATTAAAAAGTATATTTATTGTTAAGAAGCTTTAAGTGGCAAAATTCCTCTTTTTACCCCTTCAGAGAATATACCAAATACAAATTTGCCTGTAAATTACTAAAAAATGATATAGAAACCAAAATCTCAGTTCAAACCCAAAACTATGCAGATTGGTTTTATAAATTTTTATATATTTTGTTTAAAAAAAACCCTTATTTTTGCCAAAAAAATAAAATTGGAAGTTTTATTTTGTATGTTAGATGTGTTTTATAAACCGTAATATAATATTACATCATTTAACTGAAAAAAAAAAAAAATCTTCTGGAATTTTTTTTTTTTTATTTCTTGACAAACCACCAAGTATACCTGCAATGCTAAAGAAGATTGTTTATTAAACTATGTATAAAAAATGGTGCATAAAAATAAGGTGAAAATATGGTGTAAAGCAATATAAAGCTATAAAAAAAGTAATAAAAGCTATAACTTGCTTTTACATTTCTTCTTTGACCACAGCTAAGCTTCCAATTCAAAATTTTTAAAAATGTCAGGATATGACTTTATGCAGAAATTTTTATAACATTTTTTGATGAATTAAACTCACTTGAGGCTGAGATAACATGTCCAAACTCCAAGAACACATTTTTCCATCTGTAGAGAATGTGATAAGGTTGTGTGCATTTTGTGTTCCAACTACTTCCACGCAATAAACTGGATGCTAAAAACACAAATTTTGAAAGGCACATAGGATTACATGATGCATACTATTATTCTAAAACTCCTTAGTTTTTAATTTGTGTATCACTGAGTTCAATGCAACTAGAAATTTTTTCTAAAATCACTCATATACTAATAGTTACAGATTTCAAGTCGTGCTAAAAAAATCAGTAAACAAATAATGATAAATACGATCTCACTGATAAGCCAGATATCAAATAATGCCAAGATAATCTCAAATGAATTCACCCAAAAGCACTAACCGTGTGCGCTGCTGCTGACAAAGGCGTTTTTTGAACAGGTGTTCTCTTGCGACTTCTGTTGTCCCATAGCACAATCTGACCTGAATATGATCCTCCAACCAGCAAGTTTGGGTGAAATTGTGCAAAACAAACTGACATCATAGGTGACTAAAACAAATAAAATTGCCATAATCCAAATCTTAATTCAGCAATACATCAACATTTAACTGCCAATCACACTTTGATATTTATTCCATAACGCACTATCTATGATAATATGTTTAAAATTCTCTTTGTTAAATTTATTTATTAAGTTTCATGTCCAAAATTAGCCTAAATACATCAATGAAAAATCTAACCTGATTATGAAATATATATTCTGGAGTCTGCTTGTGATATTTCATATTCCATATTAAAGCGATACCATCAGGGTCTTGTGGAGCGAGATCATTTTGGTTGTATGATGCTACTAATAGTTCAGGGTGCTAAAAATAATTTATTAATCTATTATTCCATATACAAGTGTTGATATTTGCAATTTGATTATTTTATTTTGATAAAAGGAATGATGATGGTACCTGGTGAAATTTTCATGTATTTTTTAATGGTTACTTAAAGATAATTTTCATCCTAAAAAAAAAAAAAAAAAAATTATCAATCAATAAATCTCATTAAAAACAAAATTTTTTTGATTTCTTGCCTTTTTACATGTGATTATTAAACAGAATGCAGTTAATTAGGTATTTATCTAATTAACTGCATTCTGTGTCTATTCTAAAATAAGCCCATATCGAAGGACCTATATAAGGCATAGCGTTTTAACCTTGGTTAGTTTTTTCGAAAGGCTGATTAAGTTTTTGACAGGAATTCCGTGTTCTTAAGCTATTATTTATACTAGCTTTGAAAGACATCCACTCAGGGGAATTTCTATTAAGGCACTTGCACTTACGCATCGTTCAAATCTATCATTTACACATAGCCAATTTATTTGTTCAAAGCGATCAGTTGTTAAATTCTCTCTGTTTCCCAATAGAAGACAGTATATAATACATTTATTTTTCACAGTTTGAAATTTTGTTTTTAAACTTTAATAATATTTATATACCATGAAGAGCATGCATAGTCAAAATGAGGCTGAATTAATAAATTACATAAAAGACTTCAAAGAGCAGTTAAATATTTACTGTTTCTGTATCAAAAATTTTGATTTATTTATTTTAGAAATTAGCTTATTTTAATATCAAGGGACCAAATTCCTTATTTAACTGTCTTTCTATTTCTTTTGCATTGCTATGTTGGATGGAATACATGGCAAGAATCGTCAGCATACAAATATAGATTACTTTGAAATGCTGCTGGCATATCAATTATGTATAAAACAGCAAAGGCCGTAGAGTGGAACCTTGCGGAACACCGCAGTAAAACATACCAGGATCAGAAAGCACCTAACTTATATTTATTTCAAATGTTCTATCAGTTAATAAGATTTAAACCAATTTATAGCATTTGTGTTAAATATTAAAAACACCATTTTATCATAAAGTATTTTATGGTCGATTGTGGCAAATGCTTTTTGTAAATCTATGAGTATCATCCTGTTAAAACTCCTGATTTAAAGCCCTTTAGGATTTTATAATTGAGATATGATAAAGCGGAGGATATGGAATATTTCTTGCCGAATCCTGATTGATATTTATAATATTTTGTTGTACAAGGAAAGTATTTGTCTGATCATGGACTAATTTTTCAACAACTTTTGAAATTAAAGGTAGAAGGGATATTGGCCTATAATTCTTAGGATCGGCTTTAAATCCTTTTTTAAACAAAGATTTTAATTTTGGTATTTTACAACTGCCAGGAAATGTTGCTGATGACATCGAGAGATTTCATAGTTGTGATATCGGTAAAGAAAGGATGTTTGCTCCATCTTTTAAAAATATACCATCCATTTGTTGTGCTTTAGAATTTTTTATGGTTTTGAAATAATCATCACTAACATCATCATTTTTTGTTTATTAATACCTGCTTTTGCAGCAAAATTCTAAATGAAACCCAGTGTTTACTTTGAAACTTTGTGCTTACTTTAAAACATACCAGCCTGGGTAGCAGACAGACCATATCATTTGAAGAAGTTTAGGAGCAAATCTTTATAGTTCAATTACCTTCCTAATACCAACATATTTATAATATAGACACTGGGTCCTTTTTTTGTGACCAAAGCTAGCAACTATCCTCTAGCTTAGCAAGCTTTTAACAGACACTAAACTAGTATTTGCTATGTTTCGTGGAAATAATAGATATATATCAACTGTTTCATAACATAGATAAACAATAAAAGTACTAAATTAGTAATTTACAAAGCAACGTTATGTCTCAAATTGCGTATCTTAATGTTGATAGAAATATTACCTGAATTGACCAATCCATACACGTAATACATCGATGTTTTGACCAGCGATCATCAAAAAATTGACGATTCAAAGCAAGCTTTGAAGATGATAATGTATCACTAAACAAATTTCCATAAAATAATATTACAGAAGAATTAACTTTTGAAATGAACCAGTACCTAAAGCATGACAGTTTAGAATTCATTTGTTTATTTTTTTAGAATAAATAAGCATAGAAAAGTACTAAAAAATTTATTGATAATATTGTAAGTTACAGTAAATAATGCAAAGGACTGTATTGTAATGGATTGTACTTATTATAATACAATGAATAGAAAAAATTTATCTTGAAACTTATAGTTACAGCATATAAAAAAGTTGATTGCACCTTGCTATCACAACACAACTTCCTTTGAGGACTCCTATCTTATCAAACCATTCCAATTTTTAGAATATGTCATAACAAACCCACTCTTGTATATTCTACAACTGCAATTGATTTACAATTTCTGGTGAACAAATAAGTGAGTTTATAGTCAACAACCTGAGAAGTATGTAGAAATTGGAGTCTGAAATGAATATTTTGCTACTCGTATTTGCAAGTTTGTTTTGTGCTGGCAATTTGGAAGCTAAACAGCTTTTAAAAAAGAACAAAAGTTCTATTCAAGTAAATACTTCAAGTAAACATTACTTAACTAGACTTTAGCATTCTAAGCAATGAATTTATCGTTTTCCTTAACAATTATATTATCAAGTTTCACAACCATATACATTAGGAAAGTTGAAAGTACCACAGGTAACATTAAAATCATATACCTCTGTCATCAATGAGCAGCTTCTTGATTGGTATGTTACCATAAACATTAGCTTCTTTCAATATTTTTTTTGGTTAAGAATTCTACATCCATTAATTGCATGTGTAAAAAATACGAAATGATCTATTCAACGCAAGGATATTTTTTCTTTGCTGAAGTTCTTTTACTGAGTATTAAAATACTAATTAGTGACAAAATATTTTGTCAAATAACCAATAAAAAATACCATTCATTGAAATACCATAATAATTAGTTTTAACACTTTTCTTTTATAAACAGTTGTGGATAAACCAATGATAAAAGTGTGATTTTAGATTGAAAAACGATATTAAATAAAGAGCATGACATAAAAATATCAATGCTGATAATCTATGTACTCTGAGTTATTAGAATTGATGTCACGTTTTGTGATTTATTTACTTAAGTAAACTTATACATGATTTGACACTAATTAAGTTGTTCAATGCTGAAACACAGGGATAGCTTATAATGTTTGATTCTGTTCGTTTAAGTCTGCTAGGTGCTTTCACCAACCTTTTATAATAAGAACTCAAATAGGTTTTTATATGAGTTTAATGATCAGTATCATTGTATGAGGTTTAAGCTGTACAGGCTTTGACATTAGTAAACAGTCTCCTGTGTAGTTAATAGCTCATGTGAAGTAAATGGTGAAAGTGTTGCATTTCAACAATAGATACTGCCTAAAAAACCTGTCGCCCACCACGGTTGGGTGACGAAGAAAATATTTTAAGTCTAGACTGCCAGAAATGCTCTTATAAAGAATTTCAGAGTGAGTTTTGAGGAGAAAACTGAGACAACCAAAGCTCTTCTTTTTACCTATCATCTAGACGCGAGAATTTGAGATTGTTTGTTTGAATTCAAAATGGCTAAGATTATCGTAATGAACTATAACTAACATATTGATCCACTGACACGGTAGCTAAAAAGTATAAACATTATGTAATTACATAATCAATCAAATGTTTTTGTTGTTGTAATATAATTTTAACCATTAAAATTATTCTATTTCTTCACAATTGTTGTATTATTTAAAACCAACCAATGAATTTTGTTTTAATATTTATGATTCAAAACTTGTCAATCATTAGCATACATGTGCAAAAGATTTTCTTTTACAAAGAGAATTTTTTTTTAGAAAGTTTAAAATTTTTTTCGTGTATAGGATAAAAGTAAAAAATTTGTACCTATTGTTGACTCTCAATTTCTAGTGCTATTTTGTGTGATTCTCTATGTACATGTCGAAGGACAGCAAACTGTGATATTGTTGGTCTCTTTTGCAAATCTTTTCATAATTTTTACCTTAGCACCTTTACATTTTGGTTGTTTCATTAATTTTTTTTCATTTTATGTATTAACACATGACTTACTAACATCATCAGTCTCAGTTTTGTAACCAATTACACCACGCTTCTCCCATATTTCTTTGTTATGAAGGTATATTTGTGTTTACCCATGTTTTCCCGGGTTTTAATTACAAAAATTATTCCAAAAACTGACTGTCGTAAAAAATGGTAGAAGATCAGTAAAATATATTTAACCACAAACAGACACAAATAAGATAAGCTAAAAGAACTAAACTTTGGAAATACGAATTGCAAGCAATAAATTCACACAAGCTATTAAAACCTTAGGGAAAGTTAATTTATCTGAGCTCTACGCGAGCGAGCGATCGCTCGGGATTCATGGCAAGGCCTGCTGCAACATGATACAAGAGTAGCTTTAAGACTTTAAGCCCACGCTGTAGCATGATCCGATGCTAGCTTAAAATGTTTAAGGCCATTATGTAACATGAGCCGAGGTATCTTTAAGTCCAATAAATAACGTAACTTTTTGAATTTTCTATTCACAGCTTTTAAAAAGTTCCTGTATAATTTTTTGTGTCTAGGGATTCTGTGGAATATGATAACATTTTGCCATTTCTGATTAAGATATTCAGATATCTTATTTTAAGAAGGTAAAATCGACAAAGATCATTCTTTTAATTTTTGATTAGAAGTTCTGAATAAAATTAAAAAAAAAAAAAAAAAAAATACTTCCATGTATAACCAAAAGCCCTTTGCTTTTTTGGATTTAGCTGTAAACTTTCAAAAAATGGAAGATTTTTTTCTTCAAAAATTAAACATCTCTCTAAAACTTCCAAGATTGGAATAAAATATTTAAAAACTAATCTCACCTTTCAGCATCATCTTTGATTTCACCATAATCAAACACATAATCATCTTCAGATATGGCTTTTTCTATGATACGTGCCGCTCTATCAAAGAAGTGCGAAAAATCTTGTGAATTGACAATTTGATTTCTTGCTTCTTCTGATAACTCAACCATCTTTGTAACTGACAAATAATAAAAAATTATTTATTATTAGCATATTTAAAAATATCAAAAATTAATCGTAGATTATAAACCTCAGTCTTCACTGTGAGTGATAAATGATAATTAATCGTAGAATATAAAACTCAGTCTTCACCGTGAGTGATGAAAAATGATAAGTAATTCTAGATTATAAATCTTAGTTTTCACCATGAATGAAAAGAAATGATAATTAATCGTAGATTATAAATCTCAGTCTTCACCGTGAGTGATGAGAAATGATAATTAATCGTAGATTTTAAATCTCAGTCTTCACCATGAGTGATAAGTAGTGTTAATTAATCGTAGAATATAAATCTCAGTCTTCACCGTAAGTGATAAGAAATGATAATTAATCGTAGATTATAAATCTCAGTCTTCACTGTGAGTGATGAAAAATGATAATTAATCATAGATTATAAATCTCAGTCTTCACCGTGAGTGATGAAAAATGATAATTAATCCTAGATTATAAACCTCAATCTTCACTGTGAGTGATGAAAAATGATAATTAATCCTAGATTATAATCCTCAATCTTCACTGTGAGTGATAAGAAATGATAATTAATTGTAGATTATAAACCTCAGTCTTCACCGTGAGTGATGAAAAATGATAATTAATCGTAGATTATAAATCTCAGTCTTCACCGTGAGTGATGAGAAATTATAATTAATCGTAGATTATAAATCTCTGTCTTCACTGTGATTGATAAGAAATGATGATTATTTATTATTAACATAGTATGAACAAAACAACTTTTGATAAATTGAATGATTTTTGTAGGAATTTTATTTTAAGAAAGCTGTGAATGATTAAAACTATCTAAATAAATGCAGCACATGATTACCGAAAGATTAAATAAAAGAATTTTTTTTTTTCAAAATTTAAAACATGAAAAGTACTTGTTTTAAATTTTTTTCTTTGACAAATTCGCCATAATTAGTTTTTTATATAAGAGGCTACAATTAATTTAAATAACTAACATAGAACATCAAATCTATTTTTTTTATAAAAACTAATATTACCTATTTCAAACAAATATACTATATGTTGTCAAATAGTACATTTTCACCCTGCTTGCATTAAATGCATTAACGTAATCGTTTTGACTCGTTCAACAGAAAAACTAATTTTTTGTGCACGAAACAAAATTTCAAACACAAATTAAATTTTTTTCTGGTGAGATAATTAAAGCAAATCACCTTCATCTTTTTTCTTCTCTTTATCTTCTTGAATAGGTTCCTTCTTAACTTCTTCTTTCTTCAGTTGGATTTCTTGAAAACAATTAATTATATTATTTGGAAAAATACCTAAAAATCCTTTAGTGACAAATAGATGCCAACAAAAATTGAAGAAAAGACTTCTCTGATTTATTCCCCTAGATATCAATTGTGTATATCAGTTAACTAGGCAATAAAGATTTTTGCAATATGCCAAATATGTATCAAATATGCCATATTTGGATCAAATGTCCTCTACGATGTATTTGTTATATCGATGGCAATATGATTTAAAAAAAGGGGTTTTGAGCAGCTATGCGATCCCCAACCAGGGTACAAGACATGTTTCATCCTAATATGAGCCATGTGATATATTTTATATTTATGCAGTCATGGAGTTGAGCAATAATATTTGTGCTGTTTTTTTTCCTTTAATTCAAATTATATTTGAATCAGCTGCATAATTTCTCTACACCACAAGTATTATTTTCACCACCAGTATTAAGTTATGTAGGTTAGCTGGAAAAACTTTTTCTTTTTCAATCGCTATGTACAACTGACGAGTCTTAACAAGGATGAAATGTGTCTTCATTACTTTTTAAATTAGTGATTTTCTGCAAGGCTATAAGCCACTGCTAGACAGGAAGCTTACCACACCAATATGCTGAGCGGGTGATACCTGGATTTTAACAAAAGAACTTGCCAGAGCCGTTTCTATGAACTTTTTTTTTGACTGAGAATTTCTGGAAAATCGGGTTGTACATATTCTAATATACCTTGGTCAATATTCAATATTTTTTTATTCTGTAAAAAGCATGCTAAAGTTGAATAAATTATCTTTAAAAGTAATATAAATATTATATACAGACATTATGAGAGATATAAGTATTTTGATCCTCAAAATCGGCTTTTTCAGCATTTTTCAAAATTAAAGCGCTTTGCCAACATTTACGTTTGCGTAAAATTTTATTTTGTTTTGATTCTGCAATTTAAAGAGTGTTTAACCCAAGTGCAGCAGATTCAAATTTAATCTATTTTATAATTGTTAACGTGGGTGCTTTTTTCAAGATTCATGTAAATTTGCAAAAAAAAATCCTCAAGGAACAGTTAAGCCCTTTTACATTAACTAACCCACTATCTGGAGATATCCAATCTTGCATTCAGTTGAATACCACGTAAACTAACAAATGTAAATACTTCAATTCCACCCGAAACGTCTGTGTTGCAGTTGGGAACCAGATTCGTATCTTGTACTCTGGTTGTGAAACGCATAGCTCACACCCTTTTTGAATCTTATATTTATGCACTCGTGGATTTGAATGGGTAATGTTGGTGGCGTTACCACCATATGATTTGATTTCAAAAAAAAATTTTTAATATTTTGAAAGATTGAATTTTGGAAAACAATTGAAAACAGCTGCAAGCTTATCATATTTTACTTAAAAATCCTCCACAAATATGTTAGGGATATCATTTCTATTACACAAAGAACGAACCTTTATAGTTTTGACTGAGTTTGGCATCACAATCTTTACTCAAATGTGGCAAATCATTTTTCCACAAGATTTTAGTTTTCAATGAAATTTAGACTGTTAATAATAATAATAAATCACTAATAGTGTTAATAGATTCGATCTCTTAAAAAAAAAAATCAAATTATCTATGAGCTGAAAAACTCTTCCTGTTTGCCATAATAATAAATCATAAGATGTAAATACCACCATAATAATAAATCATAAAATGTAAACACCACCATAATAATAAATCGCAAGATGTAAATACGGCCATAATAATAAATCATAAGATGTAAATACTGCCATAATAATAAATCGCAAGATAATCATAATAATAAATCATAAGCATCTTTAAATCTTCGGTCTATCTATCTATCTGTCTTATGTGATAGGCGCATTAAGTCCTAAAATTTATATCAAATGATCCACTTAAAACAAAATTATTTATCAGATATTCAATTCTCAGCCTCAGATCTATACAGATAACTAATGACTTAAGCTCTAAGAAGTCACATGTGTAAGACGATTTCATTCCTGGAAAAGAAGAATATTTACCCTCAACTATTTTCAGGCCTTCTTTCAAAAAAGTGGATGGGGTTTAAAAGAAGTGGTTCTTGTATTTTGCAATTAATTTTCATAACTTTCAAAATCGTTTGACGGGTTCTCTCAAGCAGCAAGTATATTTGTTGATACTTCTAAAGTGTTTGAGGGGTTCTCTCTAGAAACAAGAGGTTTTTTTTTTCTAAATTTCTAAAACAGTTAAAGGTACTCCTTAGAAATAAGAAGTCCATTTCTTGATATTCTTAAATCACTTGAAAGTTCATCTCAAGCAGAAAGAGGTGCATTTATTGATATTTCCAAAACATTTGATAAGCCCTCTCTAGAGACAAGAGGTTTATTTCTTGATATTTCTAAAGTATTTGAAAGGTTTTCTTGAGAAATAATATTGTATTTCTTAATATTTCTAAAGCGCATGAAATGTCCCATCTAGAAGCAAGAGGTAAATTTTTTAATGCTTTCAAAGCGTTTGACATGTGCTCTCCAGAAACAAGAGGTGAATTTCTTGATGTTTTCAAAGCGTTTGTCATGTGATCTCTAGAAGCAAGGGGTGAATTTTTTTGAAGTATTCAAAGCGTTTGACATGCGCTCTCTAGAAGCAAGGGGGTGAATTTCTTGATTTTTTAACACATTTGACATGTGCTCTCTAGAAGCAAAGGATGCATTTCTTGATGTTTTTAAAGCATTTGACATGTGCCCTCTAGAAGCAAAGGATGCATTTCTTGATGTTTTTAAAGCATTTGACATGTGCTCTCTAGAAGCAAAGGGTGCATTTCTTGATGTTTTTAAAGCATTTGACATGTGCTCTCTAGAAGCAAAGGGTGCATTTCTTGATTTTTTCAAAACATTTGAAAAGTCATCCCTAGAAACAAGAGTTTATTCTCTTGAAATTTCTAAAGTTTTTGAGAGGTCCTCCCTAGAAACAAGAAGTGTATTTCTTGATATTTATCTCACCCGGGAATATGGCCTTGGCTTTTTTTGTACTATTCCTGTCATTAATTCATGGCTGTTTAAAATAATTATGTTTATATTGAAATTATTCTTATTAATTTTCTGCTGATGATAAAATAACTTACCTACTTAAACTTAATAAGGCGATTTTCACATAGGTTAAATAGAAACGCATCAAATATCATAACCATTATACATTATAGGTTTGATATACCCTCATAAAATTGTATGCGTTGACCCAATTACCAGAGTTTCTTTTCTTTTTATGCAGGTCTCAACCAGTAGGATTTGAATTTTCTATAGTTGTGACTCAAGTATGTTTTAATAGCATACATAGATTCTTTTTCTTTAATTATCCTTTGCTTTTTGAATAGAAACAAAATCTTTGTACTACAAGTAGCATGAGAAACTACCTTTTACATATTTTTTTTTCGTGTTACTGTAATAACACTGAAATGTGTTTCTCTTATGAGTAGTTAGATAACAAAGTGTGGTAAAACTGAAATATGAGTCTCTTACGAGTGGTGAGGTTATATAGATCATTTCAGTTATCAGTTAATTTATTAAGAAACTCATTTACACTTAATAGGTCTTAATAAGGATTTTGTGCAGCAAAATTGTTGAAATTTATATTTTCATTAATTCATAACATTACGGAGTTGTATAAAATATTATCAGAACTTGACAATAGAAGATAAAACAGAGGTCTTTGAGAAAGAATTGTCAGAGAAAATATCTATAACTTTAAACTTTTTGTAATTTTTTCATAAAACTTATAAAACAATTTAACTTTTAAACCAGATTCGACCCAGATCTTTGAATTTGACAAAATATTCATTACAGTCAAAAAATCATCTGTGACCACATTTCTTGAATCAAAATATTTTTAAAAATTTTCAAAATGGCAAAAGTAAAAGAAATAAAGTTTCTTGATGTCAAATAAAATTCTAAACAAACTACCTGGTTCAGGTTTTGGTTCTTCAACAACAATTGTTTGAGTTTCTTTAGTATAATGAACCAACTCCTAAAAAGAAAACTACCAAAAATTCTTAAAAATATATATACATATATTCCTTTAACAACCAAATATACAAAATTATGCCAAGGTTATAAATTATTCACCACATTCATCTTAATATACCGTATTTATACCGTATTTATACCGTATTTATACCGTATTTAAAGTAAAAATGTAATTTTGACAAAATAAAAAATAAGGCATACCAGAAATAAATGAGGAAACAAAATAAATGCAGACTTCATAAAATTTTTTACTAAATCTACATTTTCTAAGATAGAAGGTAAATAGAATTTTCCTTGATGAAGTCTCGAGCCAAATTAAAAAGAATGGCAGCCACCAAAATTTATACCAGGCTGTGGTTATGGCTGTTTAACCTGTGAAAATTTTTAAAACAGCCAACAGATAAACTACAAGTCTAACCAAAATTTTTTAAACAAATAAAAAATTCCATTTTTTCAGATAAAATTTTGACCCTTGGCACAAAAGAATTTTCTAAAGGGTAGACATACAAAAAGTCACAAAAACGTCATAAAAAACTTGACCCGTCTTGGCTTAGAGCGACAAATCCAAACACACCAAAATTATTTTATGATAGCCAACACACACAAAACACCAAAATTATTAGGAACATTATTTTCTAACACAAATTTGACATATTTTTAGCCTATGCTCTAAGCTATGAATTAGAAAAAAAAATTATTAATTTTTCACCTCTTCTGTACCTTCATAAACAATTCATACCTTTGGAAGCAGATTTATTGGTTCACGATGACAGACTGACAAGTTCACTGGTTTACGTGTTAAGCTAAAAGGCAAAAATAAAACCACTAAACTGCAAGAAGGAAGGATTTTAAACATAGCACTCTAATACCGTAAACTAGCAAATAAATTTATAAATAAATAAAAACAGAGCTAATGAATTAGAGATGATCAATTATATTGTAACTAGTGTATATGGATTGACAATAGTCACTTTATTTTTAAATAGACCAGTACATAACTTGTGCAATTATAGAAATTTACGTAGGTGAATACACATGGTTGAACAGAACATCGTTTTACAAAAGGTACCACAAAATGTAAAAAAGAAGTATTTTAGAGATATCTTTTAGTCTGTGGGTATATAACTCTTAAGTCAACGGGTGCATAACTTTTAAGCCTGTCGGTGCAAAACATTAAGTCTGTAGCTGTATAACTCTAAGTCTGTGGGCATATAACTTTAAGTCTGTGGGCATATAACTTTAAGTCTCTGGGTGTATAAGTTTAAGTCTATAGGTATAAAACTTTAAGTCTGTGGCATATAAATTTAAGTCTTTGGGTGTGTAATTTTAAATCTGTGGGTATATAACTTTAAGTATGTGGATGTATAACTTTTAATTTAACTGAAGTTTTTAATCAAATTTTTAATTGAAGTATCTATTAAATGTTTTGTATATAATTTTATTCTTAAGATTTTTTTATTTAAATCTTTTACATATTTTTTTAGTTCTCAGAATGTTGGTAAATTAATAAATAATCAACAAATCATAAACATATCAGATGCAATAGTGAAAATATTGAGGTTCGTGTTTAGCAACTAAAAAATGTCAAGTCAAAATTGGACCACACTCTCCATTAATTCACAATTTTCCGCATTAAGTTTTATATATATATAAATTTGTTCATAAAAAATCCCCGCAGAGAAATCAGTATTATCTGCTAAACTACTGTTTGAACAAACAATTTTTAACATGGTTATTTAGAAACTGATACCAGGTAATTCATACAGTGTTAGTCAACTGAGCCTTTGTAGGAATGAGAAGATTATGTTATAGATACTAAAACAAATCTAACAAGCAGAATGTTCCAGTCTTTAATGTATGAACTAGCTACTCATGACCTGGGCAAATAGTTAATATACAAAAAAAAAAAGAAATTTCAAACTGTAGTGAAGCTATATTCATTGTTAAAAATTACTCTCCTGACAATTAAGAGGAAAATAGTGCTTATGTTTCATGCTACTACAAAAAATTCAAATAATTAAAATTAAATAAACGATAAATTAATAATTAACGATGATTAATAAATAACAAAAATTATGAAACTTTCATTATTAAAATAAGATTTTTAATTCAGGAATGAAAACTAAAATGAAAGAGAAGTTTTGAACTATAGACTTTCATGAACTATTTTAGGCCATTTTTGAGGTAGAATCCAGACGGGGGAATGAGGATTTTATACTTTTGAGTATGAGGACCTATGGCCCTCGTGGTGCCTCTCAGGGACTAGTGTGGTTTTACCCCTAAAATGGAAGAGCTTAAGGCTCTCTTGGCGCCTTCCTCGCATGCATGAATAAACAGCAAAATAATAACTTATCTTACCATGAAACACAAATTTTTATTACGCAGATATACTTTTGGCAATTATTAATCTCCAAAGAATTTTTATTAAGGAGATATACTTTTGGCAATTATTAATCTCCACAGAATTTTTATTACGGAGATATACTTGTGGCAACTATTAATCTTAAATATATATACGAGTTTGACTAACGTCAAACCTTAATTACAAAATAAACAGCAATGTTAGTTCCCAGAATAAACTTTAATGTTAGTTCTCAGAATCAACTGTAATGTTAGTTCACAGAATAAACTGCAATAGCAGTTTACAGAATAAACTGTAATGTTAGTTCCCAGAATAAACTGTAATGTTAGTTCCCAGAATAAACTGTAATGTTAATTCCCAGAATAAACTGTAATGTTAGTCCACAGAATAAACTGTAATGTTAGTTCACAGAATAAACTGTAATGTTAGTTCCCAGAATAAACTGTAATGTTAGTTCTCAGAATAAACTGTAACCAATTAATTTTTTGTGGCCTCGTCGAGCTCTATGCTTTTTTTCTGTTTCGTTTAGTGTAGGGTATAGCTGAGGGTATATCTACTTTCTCTATGTCAATTTTATAAGTATCATTTCTTTAATATGGTCATTCGGCCCCATAAATACTACGTAACTCCCACTACTGTCATCTGATCAACTCACCGGTCTTGACATACTGCTTGCTTACCGGGTTTTCCTTTATGACCAGGAGCACCAGAAGGTGGACGCTCTCCTGGGTCACCTTTAGAATTAGGTGCATGAGCATCTCAGCGCTAACCATGTTATCCTTTAGGACCAAAAGGGTCTAGGCCTCCTTTAGGCCTCATTTAGGCCTCCTTTTGGCCTCATTTGTTTATACCTTAATATCATGTCCAAATATATTCACCATTTCTTATATCTCGGCTGTGTTTGGGTATATGAGCCCCTTCTCTTCACATCTAAATCGCAAAATTGGATCGATATAATGTGCGTGAGAAAGATCAACTTTTTTCCACAACACCAATGAGATACGAGGATGAGTCTTGTGTTGTCGTGATGACTCCCATCTCTGATCAGGTGATACTCCAACCACTCTGCCTCTTCTATTAGATCATCCACAATGAGAATGTTCAGGCCTGGTCATAAGAAAAACAGCACATGTGCAGTCATCACACACCTAAATTCACTTATTTTCATATGGCGTTCGCACGTACGGGTCTTCATTCAGGTGTGCGATCCTAAATTCTTATTTACTGTTTTATTTTTCAAAGCACCCTGTATAGTTATTATAACTAGCTGATTGTAAAACGAGTCAAATGTCTCTCTGCTAATGAACTGCAGTTCAGTTTAAAGTTTCAAACTTCTCTATTTAGCAACAGAAGAAATAAACTACCAGATTAGTTATTAAAATATTAACATACGAGGGGCTCTCTCTCTGTTATGTTCAACAATATAAAAATTTCTCTTCTGTAAAAGTTTGTTGGAAAGAAACCCACTAGAGAAGTTACATAAACAGAATATCTTTTTAAAGAGAAGAAAGTATCAAGCCAATCAAGTTTTTTTCTTTTGTATTGGGTAGGGAGTAGAAGCATCTTGTTATGGCTATATGTTATAAATACATCTGATTTGTTGCCAGACTTTATTCGCTTCGCCTTCCATCTTTCCAATTGCTTGAATAAATTATAATTGAGCGATTCGCACATTACGGTGGCAAATAAATATTAGCCAATAGATTCTCTTTTTGATTATGCACCAATCAGATATGAATTGATCTTTTAAAATTTATACAGGCAAATTCTTCTTCCTATTAATAATAGAACTTTTTTTCTTAATTCATTTTTAAAAAGAAGTCACAAAAATGCGATATCTAAAAAAATTTATCGTCAGCAAACAATAAAATTTATGATAGTAACTTTTTCTCTATCTTTGTTCCAACTAATTACTTGATTATAAATTTATTTATATAATATATTTTCTCTTTATTAGCAGGGTCTTTTGTAGAATTAATTGTGCATTTCTATGAACAGGTTATTTCACACAAATATATCTAAAATCAATTTCTTTAAATAGCGTTTATTCCGGATAACTTCCGGATTTTATTTGTAAAATGTTATTTAGCAAACGATTTAGGTAAAAAATTGTTATCTGATAATCATAATTTTATGTAGAAAGATGAGTTTGATAGATCAACTTAAACTTCTACTCCTATATGTAAATTTTTATATTTCAGTTGATATTTTTAGTAGGTTTTAAACATCTGGACCGTAATATATTTGTAATATATCTATATATTTGTTTTGTTTATCATTACTGAATAATTAGCTCTCACCCGCTGGTTAAATTTTAAATTAATAGGTTTTTTTCTCACCATGCTAGATTTAAGTTTCTTATGAGTAGTCTTTCAAAAACATGGCTGTGTAAAATAAATTTTGTTTTTCCTGCACTTATAAAACAAAATGAGATTCGTTTGAAAATAATAAAATACAATTACTTCTCTTCATTTGTTAGTTTATTTAGGTTTAATTTTTAAGACAACTAACTAGAACTTTTTTATTTTTAACTGTTATGTACAAATATCAATTATTTCAAGTTGCATTGTTAATCTGCAGATTATTTATATTTGTGGTTTAACTTCTGTGTTATTAAATATGCGTAATAATTTATTTAATAGTCTTAAATGCGATTATTTCTTAATAAAATAACTTGAACATATTTCAATAACAACAGATGAACCAGGAACTAGCCAAGAATGAAATTTAACCAAAATACTTTTTATTAACTTAACATAATAAGATGTTGTTATTAATCATCTGTTGTATTTTTTTTAAATACACAAGAAAGTGATTTCTCTTTTATTTGAAAATTCTTTTTTATTCCCCATAGCCATAGTAAACAATAATTATTACGTAAGATTTGGCTTCTTTTCAAGCGGAAATAATTATCATTGATGAAAAACCGATTCTCGCTGTTTCAAAGAAGCCACCATGTTTACAAAAGAATCACTAAAAAAAACATTGAACAGCACGTTTCGTATTTATGTTCTCTATGTATTTTTTTGTAATGTTTTAGCCAAAGCAGAGAAAATGAAAATGCAAAATTTTGCATGTTACGATTATGATGCTAATATAAATTGAGGGAAGGGGCCTAGCTATAGATCAAATATAATTCATTCTAGCATTTTTACTAAAGAAAAAAACTGTTTTGATTTTTCATAAACCTATGAGTTATTCTTTACCACTTATAGATCTCCGTAATATAATTCTGTGGAGATTAAAAATTTCCAGAAGTATATATCCTTAATAAAATATTGTGGTTCATGTGAATATAAGTCATTATCTTGCTGTTCATTTGAGCAAGCGAGGAAGACATCACGATAGCCTTAAGCTTTTCTACTTTGGGGGTAAAACCACACTAGTCCCCGGGAGGCACCACACTCAAAAGTATAACAACCTTCATTCCCCACCCCACCCCCAGACTTTGGACAAGCCCTAACTAAATAATTTTCAAAATTAGACTGGATTTTGGCAACAAAGAAATAGAAAGAAATTTTGGAGATGTAAATAAAAAATTTTTTTAACATACCATGCTGTTAAATACCATGACAAGACCTATGTCATTTTGAGTGAAGCAAAAACTTTTACGATCATATTAGGCGCTCAAGCAGGATAAAAATCTACCAGAAATAAAAAATACAAAACTTACGGTGGAGAGCCAATCCTACTATCTGAATCATTTGAACGAGTATCAAGTTGAGGAGCAGAGGCTAAAAATTAAGACACAGAATATTTTTTTAAATGAACTAGTTTGGATTAGTATCAAAATTCAAAAAATGTAGCCATTAACAATTGGCAGTAATGATTGCGACTATAACAGAACAAGTGTTTATTATTAAATACAGATCAATTGTTTTAACATTGATTTTTTTAAAAGTATTTTATTACTAATAAGTGATAACTGTACGCAGATGGACTGAAATAAATCATATCAAGCTTTATTTATGAACCACATTTTAACAAAAAATCACTTAAAACACTTCAGTATGTAGAACTTCATGTAATTTGAAACAAAAAATTTTTCCAGACCTATTAATATCAATCTGTAAGTTAATGAATATTAAAAATGATAAATAAATATAGTAAAAAGAAATATATACAAATAAATTTATACAAAAAATATATACCAACAAATGTGCACAAAGAAATGTGTACAAAGAAATGTATACAAAGAAATGTATACGAATGAATGTATACAAATAAATGTATACAAAGAAATGTATACAAAGGAATGTATACAAAGAAAAAGTTAAAAAGCTCAGATTGCTTATTTGTTTAAAAGTCCAAATTAATTTTTAGGCAAATTATTTTGGTTCCAAAACAAACAACAGAAAATGTAAAATCACTCAATATTAGTCACTAGAATGCCAAACAACAACGAACAGATAAACTGTATAGCGTTCGTTGTAAAAAACGGATTATGACATGAAAGAAGTTTTTTTCTAAAATTAAAATATTGATGGATTTTTAGGTTATGATTAAGTTGCAAAACAAGTACTTATAAAAAATTTCTAATATAGAATTTTAAATGTCACATCTATTTTAGTATATCTCATAATTTGATCTCAAACATTTTGAATGATACCTCACATTAAAGCTCTAAGGCTTAAAATGGTCATATGTGGGCATATTTAAGCTCAGTACAAATTAACTTTTTTCAAGATTCTAGTTTTTCAGGTTGTTTTCTAAGGTTAGCTGAGCAATAAATTTAAAAAAAACACAAAACAGATATATAACAGCAAAATGAATAACAAAATGAATAACAAAATTTCTTTTGGGAGCAACAAAAACCTAGGATTAAAACAACAGACACTTTTAGAGCTCCAGTAAACCCTTCAATAAATTATTATAGTTACTTCTTTGGAACATCAAAGCTGATGGAATAAATGGCAATCTTTTACATGTAATACAAATATCTTCATTTTTTTTTCTTTTATTATAAAACAGTTTTCATATAATTAATACCCTCACTTAGGTATGTAAATTCAGATCATGTCGAGATGCGGCTTTATATCTAAAATCACAAAGAGACCAAAACATTTTAACTTTTTGTCCAAACTAATTTAAAATGAATATCATATTGTTTACCAATAATAATAACAAAAATAATAAACAATAAAAATGAAATAACGCTTAAAAATTAAAAATAAAAATAACATTATCCCGCACCATTTTCTGCTGATTGGTTATTATTTTATGTGTTTTAATTTTTGAAGAAATCTAAGAAAGATCACAAAAACTAGACAGATTGTTCTCACGTTTTTCAATTCATCAACACTCTAAAATATTGATTTAATATAACAAGCAAGTGCAAAATCAAGATGGGATCAAAGTAAAAAACCTAATATTTAATACAAATTCATATTTAATTGAACATCCAGAAAACTTAGAATTTGAAATTTTTTTAATTTCTGAGGCGTTTATGAAAACTTCTCGGACTTATGGATAGCTTGGGCTATTTTGAAAAACAGTCAAATTTAAATTTTTAAGTGCTTAAGTTGTTGAAAAAATAAAAATATTTATATTAACACGGTGAATAAAAATATTTAGAAAACTTTTCTTTTTATAATCTAAACAAAACTTTGCTTTCATTAGTTTTGGCATGCTGAATATGGTGAATTTTTTTTCAAAAAAAATTTCTTATAAGATCTCTTTGCCAGAATTCTTTGCTAGGTGTTTCAACCAATGAACTATAGCATGAAAGCAAAGAGATTCCATGGAATGTTTTTATTATCTCTAACATATATAAGAATTTAAAAACGTATATTTTACAAGTTTCCAAGGTTCCCTAAATCTAGAGTCAAGTAAAGTAAATTAAAGTAAAGTAAACAATATATTTCCAACATGTTTGTATTTTTAACGAGGGGCCAACAAATAGTTTTTCAACTAATTTATTACAGAAGGGCCCATGGGTTTGTTTCTGGTGTTCTTAGAGCTCCCATTTAAGCTTACGGTAAAGAAAATCTTTGGTTCCGAGGTGGGTTCAAACCCAAAGTTCTAGAATCCGGAGACCAATGCCTTATCCGCTCGGCAAGATAACCATAGAAATCATGTTTTTAGACAGACGACCACAAATACAAAAGCTTTACCAGCATTTCATATCAAAAATATCCAAATTATTTTAATTCCGAGTCTCAAAAATGTTTCATTTTTCCCTCATCGGTTTATGAAATTAGAAACATTTGCAATGTTTTTTTCGAAAAAGATACAATCCCAAAGTTACAAACTAAAAGACCATAAACAAGATTATAAAAAGAAAGTAAGTTTAGTCATTATGCAAGAACAACATATTGGATAAAACAATGTGAGAAATAGCAATCATGAGTTTAAAAAAAAAGGCAAGAGAATTGGGGTAAAATTAAATTTTCAAAGTGGAGATAATATACATTCATGGCAACCATGAAACTAGGTTACACCCTGGTTATGTTGTACTAAACAGACATAAGATTTTTTATGAAAATATTACTTTTTGCTGTAGCAGTAGTCAAATCCAAATCTTTAAGTATATTATCAATGTCACTCGCTGAACTTGCAGTATCACTTGTAGCAATAGACGACGATGGCTTTTTAGCTTGACGACTTGGACTGGCTCCTGCCTAAATGAAATATGCTCAAAAGTAAAAACCGAAAGCCAAGATCTTTAGTTTTCCATCCAAAGTAAAATTCAGTTATGATTATTTCAGAAGTTATTCTGATGACAGTTGTATATTTATAAGACTCAAAAATAAAAGAAATATATGATGAAAGTATTTATGAAGGGCGAAATTACACAAAATATACCAAACACACAAAAAATTAAACACAACTTATATACACCAAAAACACAATACACACAAAGGATTAAACACAACTTATATACACCAAAAACACAAAACACACGAAGGATTAAACACAACTTATTTACACCAAAAACACGACACAATCAAATTTAAAGTTATTCTAATGAAAATCAAAAAATGTATTTTATTTTTATTTTTTATTTTAACCTAATCACCAAATTTCAGCAGTACTAACATGTCATAGAGAGGTTAGAAGGCCGTTTAGAACTTCAGACATTTAATTCAATTCAAAAAACAACACAGCTCCCAAAAACAGAGCTGCAGTAGCTTGTTGCTTGTGTTATCGCTGAATGGATCTAATCAACTTTGAAAGTATACTTTTAGCTGCTGAACTTTTAACTACTTTTATTCGAAAATGGTTGAATACAAAACTGTTTCCTGAAAAATCTTTAAAAATTCTTCATATCAGTTTGAATAACCCTGAAAATCATACCAAGTGGCATCTTATTTCAAAAAGTAATTCTATAGGTCTTTAAACGGATTCCAAGATACTTTGACATGTTGGGCTCTATGAAAGTTTTTTTAAATAATGAAGAATGCATTTTATTTCATCAAAACACCACAAACGATTCTCGAGTTGAGGTATAGTTTAAAACAAGCCTTGTGATCACATCAAAGTTAAGCATGATACCTTAGTGATTTAGAATTAAATAAGTCACCAGGATTTGATGAAGTATTATCTATGTTCTTTAAGGACGAATGTGCTTCTGTTTTGAGACGACTCACACAAATAATAAATCTTTCTATATTATTTCTATATTTCTATAATTATTTGTTATTGCTTCTTATTTGATAAAATGGGATACATCAAAAGTTTTATAGGGGGGCAGAAAAGGAAATAGCGCCGAAGAAGAAGATGGTATAAATATTTTTTTTAGAACTTATAAAATCAAGAAAAGTAACTAACAAGTGAATAACTGGGCAAAAAAAAAAAAAACTTATTTAAGATCTTCGAACTTAAATTAGAATTTACAAGTACAATTTACTGTACAGAAGAAAAATATTATTTTTGATTAGCCTAATTTAAAGATGTTAAGTTTTAAAAAGCTTTTTATCTATCAACATACCAAATTTAAAGTTATGGATAGATGTTATGTTTAAAGAAGCTTTTCATGCTAAATTTCAAACTATTTTTCAGTGAAATAAATATTTGGGCACAGTACCGAGAAATGAGTTTTTGACAGACTTGGGTCAATAAAGACTCTTTAACATCATGCAAAATCTTAAAAAATAATAAACGGATATGTTGCTTTTATGCCTAAAATTACCATATCTGATCATATTCGGGATCAGTACCGAAAAATATGTTTTCTTCAAAACTTATTTTTTCATGGCTTCACTTGGAACAAAATTTCAAAAAAAATAAATTAACAGTTACTGAGAAAAAGCGTATAGGACAAAAAAACGAACAAGACTGAATTCACAGGGTTCCTTTGGCTATGCTGGGAGTTTAAAAACTAGAAAAATACAGATTCTTGAAGAAAGTAGGATGTATAAACAAAAAAACGCCAATTTATGTGAGTATTCACCTTTCTATTTCTTGCATCACGAATCTCTGCGAGCCTTTTTCGTTTATTTTCCAACTCTGCTTTTCTATCTGCCATCTCAAATTAAAATATATTTATAATAACTAAACAGAAAAAAATAAAAATTTTCAAAACTCTTTAACCAAATGGCATTATTATATAAATTTCAACTTTATAGATTTATAAATTGTATATAATTAACTATCTTAAGTTTTTCTGTTTGTTGTTACTTTTGCTGTCATTCTGATTGTAATATATAAACATAAGTAGTTTTCATTCCATTGAAATCATTTTTTTGTAGAATTTCATAATAGAACCATTTTACCTCACTGGTGAGATAATTTAAATTAATTTAGGTCAAGTTCACAAAAAACGGGGGTCCCTATTGATGGCCCAACATATCGATGGTCAGACATATCAATGGTCCA
>JAUZNK010063711.1:0-14658 GCA_035046665.1 Euphysa ruthae
AAATTTCCTGCTGCTAAACAAATTGCTTTAACTTGTAAACCATCGTCTATTGCAACTGATGCTAATATTAATTTTACATCCATCTTTAATAATTATGATTTTCAAAAGTCATCTAGCTCTGTCTTTTCTGCTGTGTTTAATTTTTCCAACCTTCTCTTTATTTGGTTAAGCCACATAGTTTTCATATTTCCAACCTTCTCTTTATTTGATTCAGCCACATGGTTTTCATATTTCCAACCTTCTCTTTACGCTATTGCCATTGTGCCAAATGATAATATAAACTTGATTCATATCCTACCATTTCTCAAGTAGTAACTCTTCTTTAATCTGTAGCCTCAAAAATACTATGTTTGTGTGTTCTACTATTATTACCTCTCATTCTAATTATATAGTTAATACACTATCTAAATTTTCTTCTTCAACAACGAAAGCCACAATTTTAAACCAACCATCATATCTGAACATAGATTTGTATGATGTATGTTCAGATACATCTGTAATTAAAATGATATCGCATTTGATTCAAAAACAAACATCAGAAAATCAATTAATAATGTATTTAAACCTGACAAAGATTATGTGTTTGCGAAGCAAAATGGTAGAGGTTTTCAATATTGTTGGTGTGAATTATTTTCTTGGTTGTCATATTCACCTTCTTTAGATGGAGCTTTTTGTCTATTATGTGTTTTACTTGAGGATAAGATTCCAAATACTAAGACGCGTGAACTTTTTTTCTTATTCATTTACTCATTGGTCTTATAAATGCCACGAAAACTGTCAAACCGTGGTTCATATGAAGTTTATGTTAATTTTAAAAATTTTAACAGGTAATGATATTTTAATTAGATTCAATAGAAAAAAATTGATGAAAGCGAATCGTGAAAAGCTTGTTCCTATAATTGATGCATTAACTGTTTGCTAGACAAGGATTAGCCTTGCGCGGTCATCGTGATGATTTTAAGCACCTCCCTTTCCCTGGTGATTATTCGACAAAGGGAACCAGAAATTTTGTTGAAATTTTATAATTTAGGATAAGCGGAGTGGATGTATTTGAAAGAACATGTGTCAAAGCGCCCATCAAGTGCTACATATATCTCTAAAACCACAAAAATCGAAGTAAGTGAGTTTTTTGGAATCATTATTACTAACAAATTGTATCAAATATTTAAAAAAAAAGAGTTATTTGCTGGTTGCTGATGAGTTTTTGGATAATTCTAATAAAGAACAATTATCATTAGTTTTTCGTTATTTTGATTCTAAATACAAGACCAGAGAAGATTTTCTGAGAATTGTTCGTGGTGAGGATGGTTTATCTGGTTTACACTTGTCACAAATTGTTCTGAAAGCGTTAGAGGAATTAGGTTTGTTTGTTCAAAATTTTTGTGGACAAGGCAATGATGGAGCTGCTAATGTAGCTGGTCATTTGAGTGGTTTGTCTGCACGTCTACTTGCTGTAAATCGTAAGGCCATTTATATACATTGTAGAAGCCACCACCTGAATCTTCGTTTAGCTAAATTTTTTTTTTTTCAAAAAATCTTCAACAGAAACTATGCGAAACTATTTCTGTAAACTGTCCTGAGGCAACAAAAACTAAACCTAAAGATGTTTGTAAAATCAGGTGGAATGTTGGTGTTGGTGGAATCAAGGTTTTCGAGTAGCTATTTATACCTCTGATTGTCACTTTAGATAATATTTCTGCAAGCATTGATAAAATTTGCACAAGAGATACATCTACTCAGGCTTTTTCTTTTTTAAATGAGGTGTTTATCGCCTTTTGAATTTATTGTGTCCCTTGTAATTGCGAGGAAAGTGTTATCGTTGACTCACAAAATTTCTTCAAGACACAAGCATAGATATAATGGACAGCATGACTTATATAAATAATTTTAAAAACACTGTAATGGATATTAGAAACAGTGTCGACTTTTTTCACAATGACTGGCACAAAAATACTTTGACTTTATCTTAGAAAGTAGGAGTGAAAGAAAAAGGAAAATTTGTTTTTCTAAAACAAACTTTGTTGTAAAAATTTTTCAAAAATCAATTCAAGATTATGAAACATTTTTAAAAGCTTGGCGCGTGAGTTTCTAGTAGGTTTTCTTTCATAAGAATGTATTACCATACCACAAATTATATTAAATTGAAAATTTAAATGGATATTAAAAAATCTAATGAAATCACAAAAAGCATTTTTTTGATGACCTTTCATCATAAGGAAATGGTTTTAGTTACACTAAATATCAATGAAAACCTAATCCTATTTGTCTCCATGCGGAAGTTTATAAAGCACACCAGCGCTTCTTTCTTTCCGTAGCAACAATGAATATTTCGGTTTTTAATGAGGCTTTGGAAAGTATATAAAAGTGGTAAGTGACAACTTTGAGTCCATCAGTTCTAGAGCCTTACACAAAGCGATTTTCTATAATGAAGTGGTTACTTGTTTGTTCTGCGTTATTGTTGGCGTTATTGATGGTAAAATGTGAAAAGAAGGAACAAAATGATTCTAAAAATAATGATACACCTACTTTGAGTAAGGATGATACCGCAACAGCTACGGACGAAAATTTTGACATGAAAAATGGTGTGTTAATTAATAAGTTTAAATAAGTTTTGTTAGTTCTATGTAAGTTTAAATGAATTATGTATTTATTGGCACCTGTTGGAATTGCAAAAAATAAAAGAGTTTGAGCAAAGATTTTAACTACCTTGATTGTTTTCTCAGAATTATATAAGTTGTATCATTTGGTAAGCCTCCCGAGATATTTATTGTAAAAGAAAAAAAAATAATTTAGTATATTTTTAATTACTATTATCACATAAAAATATAATTCTATTTCTATTTAGCTATAAGTAAAGACATGTATTTCACTAAAAATCCTTCTTAAGTCCTGTGCGATTTAAGGCGTTTTAGAACAGCACCAAGAAGTTTCGATACAAAAAAATAAATAAAAGCTTTACTTATGCTACTTATTTGATTAATTTCTTAAAAATAATTTAATCTGTTAAAAATATTTTTTAAACGAATAATTTAGACGAGAAAATTGAAGATCCCACGTACATATACAGAAGGCGTAGAAGATACAAAAAAAGAAGAGGTTACCGTGGTCGGTTACGATATGGATATGGCAGGCGATATCGTTATGGTAGAGGTTATTGGGATGAGAATGATGAACAAGACAGCAGCATGAATGATCCTTCTCACTTATACGGCAGGTACCGAAAACACGGTTACCGCAGACGATATGGCTATGGAAGAAGATACGGAAGAAGACATTGCCGATATTATGATGAGAATGATGAAATGGATTATAATGATGAAGATCCTATTTACTCCTACGGAAGATATCGCAGATACGGTTATGGAAAACGATATGGATACGGTCGACGATATGGATATGGTAGATATTATTATTAAACAGTTAATAAATATTTTTTTAAATATTTTTATCTTTATAGATTGGGTAACATTATAAAGTTGTTTGCGTTTGGGGCCATTTTTTACAATAACGTAAATAAAAGATTTGTCCACTTCTCTTATGAATTCTGGTGAACAAATTTTGTGCGCTTTATGTAGAAACCCACTAAAATATCTCAACCAATGAGTGGGTTAATACATGATTTTGATTTAATTTTAACATTGGTTATTGCTGGTTTTCGATTTAACTCAAAGTTTTAGGCATTATTATTTTTGGCCTTCTTAATAGTAACATCGCGAAAGTTCGAGTTTTTTTGTCGTTTTTATAATTTGTTATTGTATAACCGGGTCTTGATTGTTTATAATATTAACAAAATTATCTGATTTTTATTTATTTCCAAATCGAGCTTGTGAGTCATCAACATATACTTTTATAATTTTTTTGGGTCAATGTGTGTATTAGTGTAGTGGATATGAGATTTTTCTCCAGATGCTATAAATTACATTTGCTTTTTATCCTCATAATTGACAATCCTATCGGCTTTGAATTTCCTATTTTCCGCATAGTTTTTTTCTATGGCTATCTATAAATTGCTAAATTTATAGATAGCCATTTAAATTACTTCTTTCTGTTTTCTCTTTGATTGATTTGTATTAGAAGCAAATCATAAAAACTCGCTTTAAATATTTTTAAGATGGGTCTTTTTTGTATTTTCATCTTGGGCACGGAACTGCTGAATGAGAAAACATATAGGAAGGGCTCATAAAGAGCTATCAAATGTTTTTTTACTTAGAAAATCCAATAAAATAGGAAACTGATATCATCTGCACAATTTTTCATGAAACAAAAAGGCAAATAATGGCTATTTGTCACCACAGTGTGAAAAAGTTTTAAGAGAAGAAATCGAATTTTTAATTAACGCTTTTGATGCTATGTAACTACGAAATCGAAATATATATCGAAAAGTAATCCCTGGGTATACAAATTAAACTATCCCTCTGCGAAAATTTACATAGAAAAAATGAAAAAAGAAATTTTAACTAGATGAATTTAAATTCAACAAGATAGTTGAAAATTAAAATGGGTAAGGTCAGGAGGGACGAAACACTTTAGAGATTGCCATGGGAAATTTAATTGGCTTTGCGCCAAAACATTATGAAAGATTCAAACCACTAATCACGAATAGGACGAGAATCTTTGGAAATAAAAACTGCTAAGTCGAAATATAAATTATTCCTAAGTCGAAATGATAGCAATTTGTTACCAACCATGGACGCATGGCCTCCAATTTTACATTTGGTGCAATGGTAACATTAAATCACGGAGTTAATATCTGGGCAGAACAATTAGATCCTTTTCATTGGTGTCAGAAAAGTTAAATCACCGCTTCAATTTGGTCAAATAGAATAGTATTATTATAAGATTAAGATGAACTTCTATTGCTCGAACTAATCAAATCAGTTAAATAGCCTAGATTAATTTCTTCCATGATTTCAATTTTAATATCGAGGGGCCGATCTAGGATATTTTTCAACTAGACCCGAAATCTTTGTTATCATATCTGGGCCGTCAAATCCTTCTCTTTCAAGTTTTTGACTTATGAATTTGTCGAGATTGTCTACGGTTGATATATTGACAAATAATTATTGATTTGAATTCATTCATTCATTTATTTATTTAACGTTGGTAACGCTTTAATAGTTGTACATGAATATGATTTATATTAATAAACACTAATATAGACCAACAAATTTTTTCATATGTAAATTATAAAATAATTAACAATAAAACAAAAACACACTAGATCTAATTAACGGCGTATTGGACATGTACATGATTTGCAGATCTATGACTTAATAACTGATTTAAAATAAGGCAAAGATTTACAGCTTTTGTAACGTAAGGGGAGACTATTCTAAAGAAAACAATCTTTAAAAATAAGTGAATTAGTGCCGTAACTAGATGTTCTTGCAGGTGGAAATGTTCCATTCCAGACGGGAGATTTAAAATTAAAGAATTTCTGAGAATGTATGGTACATCTTTCAAAGAAAAACTATCCCACGTTAGTTCGGGATTTAATTTGTTGACAGATTTATATGTTTCTGTCATTAGACTCTGTAAATGTTTTTCATGAATGCTGATTGTATTTTCAAAGAGAAGCAATTCTTTAAAATCAAGTTCAAAGTTATTGTGGATTACCCTTAAGGCTCGTTTCTGAACACGACGGATAAAGTTATAATCAGTTTTCTTACAAACATCCATATTAGAAGACAGTAAAAAAAACTACATAAAACATAACTAATGACGAGGGTTCTCCTTTGTAAAAAATCTAAACAAGCGTATGACACTCACTGTAATAAAAAATGAAAGATGTTATCCAGACACCTTTATATATTTCGAGACAAAGCAAAGGCAGCGGTTAATGCTATACCGACAGTAACTCTCACTTTCTGCCCATTCCTGGGAAAAATAATTCGCTACTGAATGGTATGGCCCTGCAGTTTTCCATGACTACAGAGAAGACTGAGTTTAATTAAGCGAGTAGAGCTGACACCCGCTGTCACAAATTTTTCGATAGAGTGTATGGCGAAATAAAAAGCTCTGTGCCCTACAGGATTCTCTTGTAGCAGCAACAAGAGACGGGCTTGACATAGTTTAAACTGCAGGATATATGGAGCAGTCCGTTGTCTATCCACGTATTTGTAGCTACTATGCGTGCATCGGCGTTTGAAGGGGACATAAAACATGACACATACAACTTTGAAAATTAGGGTCTGACTCGGCTACAGATGACTGTTGGCTCAAGAGCGGGGCTGATACTTCCTACAAGCCAGTTATCAACGGAACAAACGCGAAGGGCTCCTTTGTCACACGAGAGTTTCTTTCGGCACTGAATGTCACTGGAAAGGCTTTGGCGACGGACGGCAATCTTATCAACCATTCAAGCCACGTTGGAGGCACTGCAATTTACGCGTTTGTTTTGACGGCCGATGAAACACTGTGTTTCAACTTGAAGCCTCACACTTACAGGATCATTGTTAATCTCTGGAAATTTCGCAAAAGCGCCAATCTTTCCCGTCAACATTATTTGCTGTGGTATGCTCTCGTCAGTTTTAGAGGGCCAATAGATTGTAGCTTACGACTGACTTTACGAAGTAGGGATGTCAACAACCACGCAGCTCAAAAATTAGGCCGCAAAAAACGTTCCTCACTTTCTGGGAGATTTCGCCGCTGGCGATCTTCCAGATCCGTGTAGAGTTGCGTCCGTTACCTCAATAATCTTTAAATACGACACAGAATATTTCATATGATGGTGTTACAATAACGTCGTATAAAATGGAGTATTTCGACTCATTCATTTTACCACCAAACGCCGACAACGTCATTCTTTCGTAAGGATACAGTTGTAAAACCGTCGATGAGACTGCCGTGGCATTTAATAGCATATAGAAAAACGGGCCGCTTGTATGGCCGCCACGTTGATGATCGACGACGGGCATGAATTCAAAGGAGTATTGAATAAGCTTATCTTTAAGCATGAGGTTCAAGTCCGTCGAACACAACCAGGCCATTACAGATCGCTGGTTTTCATCAAGTCCTTTAATCTTTTTGCAAGCAGAAGATTATATGGAATGAAGTCACAAGACAGATTTATTTCTGTGTAAATAGGTCCCAATCTTCTATCGGCTTTGTGGTTTTGATGCAGAAGTAGCGATGGATGGTTTGAGTTTGGTTTGATTCCAAGTCAAGACAGGGTTATCTCTGTGTGACATGGTCATATCTTTTTTTAAAGTGTGTACATGCAGTTTGCGCCAAGTAATGGTTAACCCAGTCCATCTTACCGCTTCCACACTAAAAAATCAAATAGATTCACGCCACGGTAGACGCAACCAGATAAAAGGGATACGGGGCAATATCGCTTATTTGTAATTCAAGTTGCCAGGCAGGTTTGATTGTCCAAAGTACAGCCTCAACACGCCACTCGTATCCCGGTTGCTTGCGTCGTCATTTTCTATACCTAGGATAGTCCACAGTAAGTAGGTTTTTCACCTCGATAGATAGGGACTTTGTGTAAATGGCTTCTGTGTGAACCTGTATGACGTTTTCTTGGGGGAATCGCCTTAGCATCCCTCCTGGCACAACTTTGATGCATTTGAAGACGAATGCACGTATGTGAAACCATTGAGCCCTTGTTTTGTCGTCCTTATATTTGATTTAGTGGATCTCGTAGACTTTCTCTAAGCTCTATAGCAGATCTTGTCTACCTAGAGCATTTCAGATATAAGCAGCTTCATTGAGGTCACGGATAATAACGATAGAATCGTTACCGTGCCTAGCGCATTTTCCAACGAACTGGAAAGCCATGTTTCTCTAGGGGAACTTTGTTGTTACCTTGTGGTCAATGCTATAAACGACCTCGCCGGCAGAGACTTATTTCATATCCCCAGAGTATTGAAATTAATTTTGAATCGGTTTTGATTTGGTAACTAGCAACAAAGATATCATACCTTATTGTCTCAACTGAATTATTCTCTACAGTTAAAACATTTTTAATAAAGAAATGAGGAGGCGAGACAATATTTTCCCGATTGAATTATTCACTACTATTCAAATATTATTTATAAAAAATTGGGAAGGCGAGATATTATATGAAAATAATAAGAACAAATTTTTGCCCGAATTTAGGACCGAAGTTAATACCAAACTTTAGCTCAAAAATCTGCGAAGTCAGCAAAAAATAAACCTTCCTTACTATAGAGAATTTTTCGAGTTGTTGCCAAATGAGCTCCAACTTCAAAGCCTCACTACACTTTTTGCTTTCGCAAATATAGCACTTTTAACGTTAAATTTTTTTTCAGGTAACACTGACATCGTTATAACTTTGTTTTATTACGTATATTTTAATACATTTTTCAAAACGCTTACAGTTTATTTTAAATATTTTTATTATGTTGTTAGTGAATTTTTAATACAAATCCTTTGAAAAAAAGGATATGTGATGTCAGTACTTAAATTTTTTTCTCCCCTAAGTTCAATTAAATGGTGTTTAAATTTTACCAAAATTTGACTTCGTGGGCTTTCATGATAACAGATCGCTCACCATAATTAATTTAAAACATTAAAACAGTTCTTCATGTGTAATAACACTTAAAGGGTACAAAAATGTTTTAGGAAACTATAATATTTTACCAGGCCAAAAACTATGCAGAAAGTGTGTCCTCATGTTTTTTCATAAAAAAGCAGCTTGATCAAGAAGAAGTTCACCATAGTCTTGAAGATTTATCTTTTTAATCAGCTACTGAAGTTGTAAATCAGTCTCTGCAGCTACTAGATTGTTCTCCATTGAAATAAAAAATGATAGGACTTCTTATGAAAGCCAAAAAAATATAAACTCAGTTGAAATTTTCAGCAAATTCGTTGCACTAGAAGAGCCAGAATTGGAAAAGCAGCATTTAGTATGTATGGCCTGTGTCCAATTAGTTGAATTATTAAAATTAAAATTGAATTATCAGCAGCAAGAGATGATATTGTTCTGTGCTCTTGACAATAGTCCCAGATAATCCGCCCATTTCTAAGACTGCAGAAATGTTTACTGTTACCTAATATGGTGTTAGACAAGTTAGAGAGTTGAATAAAAATAAGGGAATTTCACTCGCCACTGAGAAGTAATTCGGAAAAGAAATTAATGAGGAGTCCAAAAACTTAATGATTAAATTTTATGAGAATGAAGAAGTCGATTCTGTGCAGGTATGAAGGACTGTGCTTCAATTAAAATGCCACATGGAACAAAAGAAAAATTTCAAAAATGACTGGACTTGGCAAAAATACCAGAAATTTATATAGTGTTTAAATGTGAAGACCCTGACTTAAAAATTGGTTTTTCATTTGCTTTGCCGAGACCAAAATGAAGTGTTCCCGTTGGTGCAGCAGGTACGCATAACGTCTATGTGTTCACTTATCACCAGCTGATAATGTGAAGCTGATCCTTTCAACAGTAGATCGCTCTTTGGGTTATAAGGATTTACTCAAGCTTTGTATATGTGATATTTCCAACTTAAACTGTATTTTGAACTACTGTGACTCTTGCCCTCGTGGGTCTGTTATAAATTTTTTTCCGGGAAGATAAATTTCTCATGAAACCTAGCAGTGATAGCGCAATTAAATTCAGTTAATGGATAAACATAAACTGTAGTCAACTGGAAGAGAATGAGTGTGAACTTGATGAATTTATCGAAAGGCTTTCAACTATGTTCCATAAATTGACTGAATATCACTTCATCTTCGAATGCCAAAGTGCGTATTTTAAAAACAGAAAGAGATCTACAATAATTGGATGAATGTGTTTTTGTGTTAGATTTTGCTGATAATTACGCCTTTGTGTGCCAGGATGATGCTGTGTCTTATCAAGCAAAAATTCATTCTTTTATCATGTACTATCAAAACAAAGTCAGTGGTCCCATAACTTACAAATGCTATGCCTGAATAAGTGATCTTATGAACCATGATATAAACACAGTATTTACATTTCTAAAAAAATTTCTTGTGGATTTTAAAGTTTATTCCACTTCGGTGCCGGATTTTTCGACATAGTCGAAACTGACAGAGACTTTAACCCTGAAGTGGGTAGGCTAGACATGAAATTTATAACAATAGATAACCATCCAATAAATTTTTACAAAGCTGTTAAGTTAAAATACAGAGCGAAAACTATGTGGCTTAGATATATCAGTTTCAATACCGTATAACTTTAGTTACAGTTTTTTATCCATCTGGCAATGGTATCATAGTAGGCCTTATGACAGGGTTTATCATAGGTGGCAATGAACTGCGACCCGTTCAGCCCGCTTGACCTTTTCGCTTTAGATATTCCTTAACAACGAGTACTGGGCGCAATCACTTATTAACAACATATCTTTTATAATCAATTGGTTTGTAAGTGTAATTTGGACTTGAATTGTTCAAAGACATACTTAAAAAAGTATATTCGGTATCTGATATCAACATCCTATTGCAGGAAAATGCAACAAATGAATTAATTCGCGTACCTGACAGCAGCATAAGGAATGTCACGAATTTTTGACTGATTTGTTTAAAAGTGAAGATCTGGTTGTTTCCAAGATTGTGAATATGTTCAAGTACTATCCCATGTATATGTGTATCGTGGTTCTGCTGGAATTATGTTAAATACTCCTTTCAGAAAACGTTTTATAAGCAGGTATTCTGAGATATCCGGGTTGTCTGTGGTAATTAGTACATTTTTATGTCCGCATAATGTGTTGTAACCTAGTCCCCGTTCAACTAATGTAGTCAAGAATGCTAAAACCTGGTTTACATTTGGCTGAAGTACGTTTTCAAAACCCCTCCAATTTCTTGATTGTAAAGTCATGCTTTTGCCTAGTCTGGTTTCTTCATGACGAGAGAATGATTTTGTTTGTGAGCTTTGAAAGGTCATGTGTTTCGAAATATTTCTTGATAGCCAAAAAACACCCAACTTCAGATTCGGATACAGTGGGTGATTGTGATTTGTTCCATGAAAGATGACTGCTGGAGGATATTACTGGTGTTTCTATGTTGTGACGCAATACCACTGTAAACCATCTCTGTGTGGGCCACAGAGATGTTATCAATATAAAGTTATCTCATTCACTCCTCACTTTTGGCAGCATTTTCCAAATTAATCTAAAAGGAGGAAAAATATAAGCAAAAATACCTTCCCAAAACATCGAAAAAGCATCAACAGCTATAGAGCCAAGGTTAGGCTTCCATGACACATATCTTGGTAGTTTTTTATTTAGTCTTGTTGCAAATAAATCTATATCAGGAGCATCCCACTGTCTACATAGTGTTTTAAATACAGTATCAGAAACATATCATGTATGTGCATCTTCAAACTTTCTTGATGCCTCATCAGCGTTAACATTATATACCCCTGGAATATGAGCTGCAGAGAGCTATTTATTTTTGCGTCTACAAAGTTTCCATATGTCCTTAGCTAATAAGTCACACTGAAGAAACTTAATCCCTCCCATTTTGATAATATTTGATATAGCTGTTGTATTGTCTGTCATGACTCATACAAAACTATTTAAAATAATTTCAAATAAGTTTAATGTCAGTTTAATGACCAAAAGTTCCAAAAAATTTATATGGTTCTGTTGTTCTAAGAGTGACCAACCACCATTAATTTTAATTATTTTATTGTAAGCACCCCAACCTAGCATATTAGGATCAGTATAAATTGTATTTGTTAAAAGGCAAGTATTGTTAATTTTTGTAACTGAGTTTAAAATAGATCTTGAACCAAATTACTTCAACATGTGATGCTTCTGATAATATAATTTTTTCCTTAAAGTTCGCCTTGGAGCACTTCAGACCCTTTATTTTGTCTCTCTCCATTGTTCTGTGGTTTAAGGAACTTTAGAGATGAAACAGTATGTCCTATAAATTTTGAAATTTTTCTTAGTGAGACCTTATGTTTTCTTAAAGTGTAATTTTCTTGATGGTAAATATTCCGTTTCTTCTCTTCTTTTAATTCAATTTTCATATACTTAGAATTTATAACGAAACCTAGGAATGTGACTTCTTGAGTTGAAACTAAACGTGATTTCTCTGCACGGATTGTAAAACCTAAACTGTTAAAGGAAACCATAATTATAAGGTTGTGTGGGAGTTGGCTGCTCATAAAATTTTAGAAATAACCCATGTAAAATAATATCATTAATAAATTTATTCGATAATATTTTTTTCCAATTTTTGATATAATTTATATTACCAGCCCATTAAACTTTTACTTCCAGATAAACACAAGCAAGCTGAAATCACGTGATTCAATATTTACCTGGTTTTGTAACGTTTCTTGTTTGTTCTTAAGCCCTTCTATGTGTTCTTTCTATGTGTTCTTTTTTGAACCACTGAAGTGATTGCCTCTACCTCTTCCTTAGCAATAAGCTTTTGTTGTCTCTGTTACTTTATATTCTTATTTTGCATTGATTCCTTTAATTAACAGTAAATTTCTATCTAATTTTTCGCCCTGTTGTGAGTATTGAGAAATTCCTCCATCCCATTGTCGTTAGCTTCATTATCAAACTCAGACCTTTCAATTTTCTTTTTTTCTAGAAGATCATGGGCATTATTACTACTATGGTTGCCATAGTAGTAATAAGTCAAGTAGTAATAGTAGTAATTGTCGATCAGACATCCCAACATTTTTTCCATTCCCCTAAGGGCATTCGGACACGCCATTTTCAAGTTCTTTGAACTATTATTTAACTCTTTAACTGAGTTATATAAAAATACAGTTATTAAACTATGGTATTGTTTATGTTGTTCTTTTAGAAAGTCTTGTAATGATTTCATACTTTCGTTATGTTTTTTATTTACCGATTCCTCTATATGGGAAGCATATTTTTTTTACTGCCTCATACTTTTTGTTTATGTTTTTATTTGAGTCAGCCATATAGACAGATTTTAAAATACAACGAGCTATAACAAGATAAAGTAAAGAAGAACAAAAAAAAAAATCAAATAATTAATGCACTTGGCTTTAATCTTTGAATTCTTGTTGGATATATTTGGATTAAATTTTCTATTTTTTGTAAAAATGTTGTGTTTACTCTTCGATGTGCAAACGGACAAGGGCTTTTCCGCGGATGCGTGCCACTCTGTCAGTTTCGTCTGTGTCGAAAGATCTGGGATCGAAATGGAATTAACTGTATTCATTCTTTTTTTTAAAAATGCCTTCTTAAAGTAAGCAAAACTGTTTATCTATCTGTATGTTTATCTCTAATGGAACAGCGAGCACCAATATAAAGAAAATCTGAAAATTTTTTCCATGATTTGCAAATTTTTTGTGCTCAAGTCTCTCAAATACTTTGGTAATGCTTGATAAGTAAGAGATAGGTCTGTAATTACTGCAGTCTAATTAAGAATCTTCTTTGTGAATTTGAAGAACATTGTCTATTTTAAATAGGTCAGGGAAACTCCTTCTTGAAAAGAGCGATTAATTATTATACTAGGAGTTGAAATAGTTGGAATACTGTTAGTTCCTGTGGATTTTTTATGTTAGAGTAAATTTAACTGGTCATTAATTTTGTCAGATGTCACTGGAGAAATAAAAAAAGAATTAGGATTAAGTGTTTTCAGATAATAATCCAAACTAAGTTTTGAGGTAGGCTTTTTTTCTGCTAGGTTACTTGCGATAAATGAAAATTATTTTTTGAACTTATTAGCGATTTTTGTTTTGTCTGTTGTTGTTTTATTATTTACAGCTAAGCTTTCCAGTGTGTTATGACTTTTAGGTTTAATGTTCATAACTTTCTTAATAACAATTCAGGTATTTTTGATGTTATTTAAATTTTCATTAAAAAATTCTTTATAATATTGTTTTTAGATGTTTTTATAATTTTGTTTATGTTGTTGCGATAATTCTTAAATTTTTGAAAGAGCTCATTTTTTAAAGCAAAATTATTGGCTTTAATGAATTTGTAGTGTATTTTGTTTTTAGTGTTAATAGAATTTCATATACCTTTAGTTATCTAGGGTCAAAGTTCTTTATTTGTTATATGTTTATAAGAAACATGTATGTCTAGTCTTTTTTTAATGTTAAAAAAGATGACATTGAATTATTTATGTTGTTTTCAGTTTTCTTCATTATAGGCGCCCAGTAAATTTGTTTGAGATCATTTAGAAAATTGATCAGAGCAAAATTTTTACAAATTCTTTTATAAAATTTAGTGGTTTTACATCATCATTTAGAATTGCTAAAAACTGAATGAGATGATCTGCTAAAGAGACTGTGAGGTTTCCAGAGGACATGTTATTTGAATGGAAGTTAACAAAAATATTATCAATAAGTTTTTTTGATCTAGAAGTGATTCTAGTAGAATGTGTATTCGATGGAAATAACGAGTTTGAGCAAATGGAATCAAGGAAAATGGTTACTTCACTATTAGAGTCATAGTTTTTTAGATTAATATTAAACCCTCCTAAAAAGACGACATTGTCACTTTCAAAAAACAACTTATCATTTAGAATTGGTAGACAGTGGGAATTATTGAGCTCGTTGACACTCGTACACGAGTGACAATAGACAAATCCTTCTATAGCATTGTTTTTAGTTGGATGGACTAATTCATTATAGATTGAAGTTCTTTGTTTTTATAAATTTTTAATTCAATATTTACTTTGTAGCTGAGTTCTGATTTATTATAAAGTAAAGTTCCCTTTTTTGAGAAGCAAGGA
>JAUZNK010063733.1:0-14657 GCA_035046665.1 Euphysa ruthae
AAATATGGATTGATGAAAATGCTTAATGACCAGGCCAATAATTGTGCGTGCCATTTTTGTTAGCACTGAACGCACACCAGAAATATGGTCGTGTCAGAGAGCGTGCATAGCTGTTTTCGGCCCTATATACTTTTCAATCTCCCACATTTGATCGTACTGTGATATTATATTAATTTTGTATCTCCCCAATCAGTTTTCGCCCAAGCATTTTTTTTTTCGCTTTAATTTTCATAACTGCGTCAACACGTTTTTGGAAACGTTAAATGCTCTTGTTTTCATAGATATTCCTTCATACACATTTTCGACCCAACGAAAAATCCTTTAATTGCACTAGTAAAAATCACCAATTTGATTTTTTTAATAAACACATGCGACACAATTTGTTCCTATTTAAAATTTATCGTAGATTTCGAATATGAAAGTCATTTTGTCTAAAAAGTTTATTTTCCAGTGATATTAGCCTTTTCCTATGACATGATATTCTCATTTATTGTCCATAATTTAGGGATCAGTGAGTCTTTTTCTCCAAAGCACCTCTGCTCGTGGTGTTCCCAACGCTTACAGGGTGTATAATAAGCATTCATGTTTTGGTAGATCTACTTTACACCCTTCCAATATATTTTGAATTTTCACGGTATCAAAAATCAGTTTTTAGTGAGGGGAAAGGTTATCAATGTCAAATTTTAAATTTTTTATAAAAAATTATATTTGCTGTCCTTATTAAAATCATTTGGTTGAAATGGGAAATCCTGATAGAAGAAATAAAAATAGGTATACGAGTAAAAGAAGAGCAAGGTATTTGAAAAACAAGACGTAATGGATGAGCAGCAGTCATTAAGGATACTCGTCATTAAATAGTGTCATAACCTGCCTCGAACGTGAAAACGATAAATGTATTGATTTTGAAGTCAAGGACTGTAAGTCATGTGTTTATTGGGAGAAACGTAAGAATACCCCCGTTTATGCCATTTGGAAAAAATCACACATGTGTAGCATAAACCATGTCATCAATGGAAGCAACATAGATTCTATCAAACGGTCATTCGAAAAACTTAAACTTGCAACGAGTTCGACTCCCACCTCTAGCGGAAATTTTTTTCCATGCTATCTCTGAATTTCTGAGCAAAACTCATTGCGTAATGCAACGCTAGCTCAAATTGGTCGAGTTGTTTGGTTGAGCGAATTCCGTTGGCGCAAATTAGCGTTCTAAGTACTCCAAGACCCACCACGTGGGCCCATCTGGAAATATTGTCTCGGCAATTTGTTGGTTCCCCAGGTTAACTATAACAACTATCAATGTAAATTTCCAGAAAAGAGTTGGTGCTAACTTACGAAAAATTAGAAAGGAGTTTCCAAAAAATCGCCGTAAATCAATGTTTGGAAAGGGAAAATTAACCGATGCGTTATGGAATTGCTATCAGGCAAAATACAAACAATGCCTAACAGATAAAAAAAGAATGTTGGTGCCATTTTATTTCATTGTTCAAACATAACGCCTGATGAAATACGACATAAATGGTGTCCGCAAACTTAAGATTTATGGTTTTCACACTAAAATGTCATCAAGAAAACTGAAAATAAATTCAATTTCCCACCTAATATAAAGGACGAGCCAAAAATCAAGCAGTTATTTGACCGGTTACGAGACTAGTCTCGTAACTGATAGTTTACAATTTATTTTATTCAAAATTTTTAGGACTTAGATTTTTAACTTCATGATTTATATCTATAAAAAGTTTTTTCGCGGAAAATTCGCATTTTTTGAAAGTCTGCAGAAAATAAAATCTGAACCGTTAGATCAATTTTTCTGAAATTTTCATGGTTTGTTCCTATCGCTAGATAGCATGCCACCTACCTATGTTTTTGCATAACATAACTTTCAGTGTTTTGCGGATCATTAGTGTTTCAAATTTTTCAAAAATTTCATATGTATGATTTCAAAAATGCATAACTTAGACATTGGGATGCGACATGCATTAGACCTTCGATTCTAACAAATAAGATCGTCATTTACCGCAGAACGACAAAGTTATTTTTCTATTTAATTATGCGCATAATTAGTTAATTTTTAATCTTAATATTTCAAAATAATGAAGATGAATATCATATAAAAAATAATTTGATAAAACCTTTTTCTTGACTTTTTAAGATTTTTACTAGTGATCCACCTTAACAACCTAAGACGCATATCAAAACATCAATTAATAATAGCAGACGGATTGTTTATAAATGTAAATTATTGAACTTCGTAATGCCAGCAAATTCTACTTAAACAAATCAGCGTAAAATATAATTTACCACAGGCATTAAAACCAACGTTGATTTTTCACATAAAAAGGCTAAAAAAATATCGAATTGTTATGAAAATCATTTTTTTTTTTTTTTTAATATTTATGAAATTTTTCCGGTATTATTGGACACCTTTCGGGTCTGAAGTCATTTCGGCAAATTTCTTGTTGAAATATATTCCTCTTCCACCTTTGTATGTTATATTTCCTTCAATATAAAACAAGTTCGGGAATATTTCTGTACTATAATTACAATTTGTCATGTCTACTTTCTTTAAATACGCCAAATGGCAAAACGACGGCAATTGAATAAAAGTCAATTCTGTCGGGAAAAAATCATAAGGGAGTTTCACAGCATTTGAATTCCTCATAAATTTCTCAATAAAAATATCCATTGTTTAATTTAATAACTAAAAAAAAGAATGCGGACAGGATTAAATTTGATCCCGTATTACTTTGAACGTCATATGATAGCATTTGCAATTTATTAACGGTGAAATGTCATTATTAGGGTTTGATTATATTTGGTTACAATAAGGAATTAATAAGAGGTAATTAACTAAAACATGAAAATGACCAATCCAAACCATTTAAACATTTAGTCGGATAAATTGATCACAGGAAATTGTATTTTTCCTATTGATACACAAAAACAAAATTGTTATTTATGTTTATTTCCAGGATCAAATTGCTTTTTTCTGATCAAAATATATAAAAGAAGAAAATTTCTAATAATAAAATGGCTTTTAACACGCCTGTGAGCACGGGAAGTTGAGATGCAACCCTTAGTACAATCAAGGGTTGCATTAAAAATTCAAAACAGACAGAAATATGCCAATGCTTATGTCTAAGTTATGTTTATGGTATATTTTTTGTCCAAGAAGAGATTTAAAATTACAAAACGATGTCATCAATGTAGCCTAAACTTCATTTTCCAATCAAATAATTTGGGCCATTTACAGAATATAAATATCCTGGGGTAAAAAGTGGTAAAGTTCCTATTCAGGATTAAAGTCTATAATTTTAACAAGAATGTCGATAACTTTGTTAACGGTACGTATCGGTGATTAAAAAAGAAACAATCGTTAAGCATTTACTTGATAGGAAATACTGTTTACTATTCTAAATGTTTAAATTACTTGGCTGTACAGATGAGAAAATAAAATAATTTTATTAGTTGTTTCTTATTTAAAGCAACATTTTACATACAAAAAGCAAATTAATCTTACAAACAAACCTGCTATTATTATTATTAATGCCTAAATATACTTCTTTTCGCACATAGCCAGTTTTCATGATTTTTTTAATCGATCTAAAGCAACACTAGACCAAAAATCCCACAAATCCAAGAGAAAATTAAAAATATATGTATGCTGAACTGGAACGATCATATTTCACACCAAGTAGCGGAAATAACGAACTTAACTTTTAAAAACAATTAGAAAAAAAAAAAAAAAAAATGAATTAAACTTTTAGTAAATAATATTTGAGATTTTTTCAACAATATCTAAAGAAAACTTTATGTTTAAAAACTTTTAAAAATAAAGAAATTCACCATTTTGAAAATAAACTACCATGAGATAATTATAAAGAAAGATCATTTAAACAAAACTAAATATACAAAAAACTTTTGTAGCTGAACGCAAAATATTTCGTAAATATCAAGAAAATGAAATTAATCAAATATGACCGCTATCTTTCTTATTCGAAATCTTGGCAAAAACCTATTTCCTTAAAGATTTAGTAAATTTTATATGAAATTTTTTAAATTAAATATTACATATCATGAGCTGTAATCAAACAAAGACTCAAACAAATGAGCAAGCCTTGTACATGCATATCCCGAAGGATAAATGATATGTCACCACCCAGCAGAGTTGAGTTAACCTCAAATTATATCAAATCGTCGATAATTAACAAGTATTATTACATAGCATATTTTTTGGTCCATTCTTTTCCCAATTCGTTATATTTACTTCGATCAGTTTTATAGATTCTTGCTATCTCTGGAACAAGCGGATCGTCAGGATTTGGATCGCATAGCAATGAACAAACTGACAGTAGAACTAAAATAAAACAGAATCAACCATAAACGTGGTTCACTTACAGGTATTACCACCACATCACCTACAATCACACCGTTTCAATATTTGACAACAATATCTTATGTGAAAAAAAGTATACAGAGCACAAGGAATTTATATCAACGAAATAACAAAGCTTTGAGAGCACATTATTGGATTTGTTTAGGTTTTTAATGATTTCTTTAATGTGGGGTTTCCTCAAAAGATGGACGTCAATTAAGACTTCAAGTTATAATACAAGAGGTGTATAAATTGATTTAATTTTTTTATCAAAAATGCTGAACGCAAGTAAAAGCAAAATCCAAGGTATATGACAATAAAAACAAGTAAAGACTGATTGGACTCCAGTAACCTCAAAGTATTAAGCAAAATATGAGTAGTAAATCCAAGTGATCCCCAAATGATTTTAAATATTTAATTCAGGTTTAAACCCTTCCGAAATATAAAACTATTATTTTTTATTTTGTTAGAAAATCTGTTTACATTCTTAACGTATGATTCATCTAGTGAAAGAGGAAGTTTGACGATATCACTGGAATAACTCGATGAAATACATCACAGTGCTTTGATAAATTTTTGAAAAAGCACTTCCAATAAGAGCTCTAAAATTTACTGTTATGTTCCTAGATATTACAAATATCACTTCTAAACATGAAACTTTTATCTTAATCAAAGGTTATATCAAAAAATGTAATTTTTTTTTTTTAATTTTAAATTTAATTTGGGACACAGGACGAGGGCAATCATAAACCATCTATTTCATGGTCATAACTGTCGCACCTCCCTTCCTATTCTGTTGAACAAGCTATACTTATAAAGAAACTCTGAAATAAAGGCCTTTTTGTCACACCTTACAATTGCTGATTTAAATAATTGATTTAGAAACCAGCTTCATTTTTTAAAGTACATCATACTTTAAAGTACTGAGGTGAAAAACTAAAAAGCAAATAAAATCAAAGCGGTATTCCAAAATTTCATTTTATGAAAATCATCATAAAGAAATAAAAATTATCAATAGAATAAGGTATGGAAAACAACTTGTAAATGCCTTTAAAATATTTTGACAAATTTTCTAATCCGATCACAATGAGATAAAATAGATCTTTTTAACACCTTATATTATTTTTTAAAGCTCAATGATCTGACTACCTTTTAAACTTGCAACTAAAACTTGGAGAGACTTTTAAATGATCTACAATGACTTGTGTTGAATAAAGATTATAGTGCACAATGCCAATTGGACACTTTCCGTCAAGTCAGCGCATTTGATTATATACTTATAACAGTAATGGTTAATGGCTTGTCAACAATTCTAATTATGAGTGGGTTTGAAATAACTATACATGAAATGCTTTTTTCTTAACTAAGTTGTATTTTGAAACATAACCACACATTTTCGAAAGCAACACCAGAGGAAAATATATAAGAATAAACACGTTGAAAATAAAAAAATTGAATGAAAGGGTTCATTAAATGTCTATCATTTAAATAGTTTTCTGCAAAAACATTGTAAAAAATTCTAATAATAAACAATTCCACTTTACTCAAGTGTGGAAAAAAAAATCTAAAATAATTTGGTGGATCTGGACTTTTAAACACATAGTGAAGAAATATACTTCAAGGTTAATTTAAAAACATATGCTCACCTTTTGATATTGTTAGTGCAGGACTCCATTGACTTCTGAGTATATCAAGACAAATACTACCATTGCTATTGATGTTGGGATGATAAATTCTAGTAACAAACGTGACCTAAATAACAATAAAATAAGATTTTGGATTCCTATAACACAGAAAATATAAAGCTATATTTCAAACTTAATTACTCAAAAAGATAAGGAGCATCACACAGTTCACCCAGACTGGGGCTTAACCCAGGTGCAAAATTTTCATAAAATAATGCCTAAAACCTGAAAAAAAGCCAAACATATGAAAAGAAACGAAAGTTTGTTGGATGTATTTTTACTATTGGACTTTTCAATACAATAATAAAATAGTCTTTTTAGGAAACAAGTACAAAATATATATTTTAGCTGTTAAAAATCTGTCAAAGTAATCTAAGTTTATAGCTAAAATTGGCCTATAAATACCAGATTTTTTCAATTAAATTGTGTAAAAAATTTAAAACAGCACATCATAGTACTAATGTAATATTAATCATAGCATTAATGGCAGTCCTGATTTTTTTTTTTTTCTTACTATTGTACAATTCAGTACCAAGCCGGTATTTCAAAATTTAATATTTAATCAATATCAAGAAAAATTTAACTGAAAAAGCTTGTTAAAAGATATAAAAAAATCTTTTATGCTCATTTCGAAGATTACAAATTAGTCTTTTAATAAAACTCAAAATTAAAAGTATTACAACAGATAAAAGTGTAAGTCTTACGTTATAAATATTTCATACCGCTAAAATTTATGTTATAAATATTTCTCTACATACCGCTAAAATTTGCCAAAAATAACTTCAGGTCAAAATCGTTAATTGTTACATCTGTCTACTTCAAATATAAATCTTTCTAAGAAGTATAGGAATATTGCAACAATTTTTTATGTAAAGCGGTACTAACTGACTGACTGTTTCATCAAAAATTAAAATCATTATAAAGATTCATCAAACATTGAAAAGTAAAAAAAAAGGATAAACTTACTTTAATACCAACCATCATATACAAATAATATCATGATAAATCATTTATCATTTTTATCTTAATAAAATATCATGAATTAAATTATAAGCGAAAACTTGTTATCAATTTGTATTAAATAAAAAGCCAATGTCATAAATGAAGACTATCTCTCTTTTAAGGCTAAAATATCATATTTTAATGTATCATTATCTTCCCATACCATAGCAACAACATGCTATGATGTAATTCTAACAAAGTCATTTTCTGTGCTGTTTGTGAAATTGTAAATTCATAATGGGTGTTTTGTTTTCCCTAGTATTTTCGAGGTAGAAGGTATTTATGCTAGCATATATCTAAACTTTTAAAACCTCACTTGAAAAACATAAAAAAATTTTCAATGATACTTTGTCGCAAATGCAAATGAAAATAGATTCATTCTCTGCACATATAGTCTAGGGTTCCAAAAACCAAACAGTAATCAACCATCAAGTGTAATTTAATAAAAGACACTTTTACACATTGATTTAAGATTAAAATAAAAAATAACTTGTAGGAGTACTTACTTTTGGTGGTTTAAAAGGATAATCTGGTGGAAATTGAATTGTTAAGAAGAACACTCCTCCTTGGTATGGACTTTCAGTCTGAGTAATCAAAGAAAAAAATAATCGTTAACACTAACGTAACTGAAGAAACCTAATTTTGATTAAGTCCATTAATTTATATATGTAATTTTTTTTAAGAATATTTTATTTTTATCTCATTTCCTTCCTAAAGCTGCAAAATTATTTTCTTTTATTATTATACAACAACTTTTTTGAAATGCACACATACTCTTTGAAATTTCAGAAATGTTTGCAATTTGATTGGTTTATAATTATAATTTTTAAATACGTATGTTTTGTCTATTACACATGAAACAAGAAATATTTCATAATGTATAGGTTTCTTTTTATTACAAAACTTCAACATTTAAAAGAAAACGTAAATACTAAAACATGGCGAACCAAGTGACCTTGCATAAGTTTTTTGGTGGAAATGTTTGAAGTTAAAAAAAAAATCCTTCTGTTTCACCTAAGAAGTAAAATACTAATACGTTATTTCTTTTAAAAAGTTTTTTTTTAAAAAATAGTGTCATTGGCAAATTTTCTGCTTCTAAAATTTTAGTTTCTGTTTATTTCTATTTATCTTACATTTTGAACTATAAGATCTGTCTAACGTGTTTTTAATTTACAGATGTGTTAAAATTTACCTTACTAAAATCTATAATGTTATCAACTTACTTAAGTTTTATTCGTTTCACTCTTAGAACTGTGTAAACAGGTATTTACAAGACAATCATTAGCAACGGGTACATTTACAGAAAATAGAAGTTACGATTACTAAGCAGCATTCTGCTAAGCAACATTTATTTTGTACTGCTTGCTTCAGAGCAAAACAAAACCTTAGCTTTCTGAAATATGAATTAATAGTCGAACTTCATAAGTTTAACGGGCTATATCTTAAAAGCAACTATTCAAACTTGCTCTAACTATTGACAAAGATATAAAATGTTTGATCAAAGATTTTGGCTTTGCAATTATCACATGGTTCAACAGGCAAAGGTACTATGATTAAAATATTTGTATATAATATTATTTTACAGCCCTAGCAATAAATCTCGCATAAATACATCAAATATCAAGTTATTTAAAGTTCTTAATAAAATATCTACAGATTTTTTAAACATAATTATCATTTACCCCTTACTGTCTTTTTTTTGTAGCCTTGATTACGCATTAAATGTGTGTAAAGATGTAGTTATTTTTATTTGCAAACTGTTTAATATCTATTCATATATTTCCAAGAAAAAGTGGTTATGTTGCTATCAGGCAATAATAAATAAATACAGAGGGGAGGGGCATATATAACAATATAACATTTAGTTTTAAAAAAAGAAAATGTTTTGGTTTTTCATCAATCTATAAGTTACTCTTTAAGTAAAATAAACACACTTTTATTCCTACCCTTACAGTGAGTGCAGAAACAAAATATAAAAGATTATAAAAACTTATTTATAGTTTATATATTAACAAATAAGAATTTAAAGTATTAATGGAATAATTTCAAAGTAACATTTTTTTTTCTATACCCTCTACAAAACTATTAAAATAATAATAAATCTTTCATGCGACGACATCAGTCAGATAAACATGTTTACAATAACCAAGTTTTTTTTCAGTATATTCAAGGTAAGATGTTTAAGAGAACTGCAGGCGATAGCCAAGTATTAAAATTACTGTATTCTGAGATATAGATCAAAATTTCACTGAATTATTGATTATGGCATACTGGCCAGAATACAATAAAAGAACGAAGAGAATTCTTTTTCCCACGCTTTTATACAAAAGATAAAATTGATGAAAGGCATGTTCATAAAAAAAGACTATATATATTATCGGAATAGTTATAACCCAAAAAAATTAAAACAATCAAATTAAAAAAAAAAAAACACACACACACACAAACGGCGGAAGTTTAAGTTGTCAATTAACTGCAATTTAAGCTTCAAGCTTTGCAAATTTAGCAAACCAGGAAGAAAACTACCACGTTAGTTATTAAAATACTAACAGATAAGCAAACTTTCAACAAAAAAAACTTTTAGAATGACTGAAGATACAAATTGAAGATGTTTTTTTTAACTTAAAAGCGTATGTCCTATTTTTTATTGGATAATTTTTATTTAAAAACAAATAATGATATGCTGCATATAGTAAAGTGAAATCGTGAACATTTCATTCATTGTTTGCATGAGGGAGCGCCCTTCTAGGGATTTGAATTGTTATCACTTGCTGTACCATTTCTTTATTGTAACTTTCAAAATACATATGGCCCTGTAGTACTGTGCTCAATGTGCTTCTCAACTTTTTTACGTAATTGTATGAATTCTTGTAAGAAGATTTAACATTTTTTTAGGAATATTGGAGCAAGAAATTTCTGGTAGGTCAAAAATGGAGAATTGCATGCTGAACTTGTTGGAACAGTTCCACCTTTAACAGCTAATGCTGAGGGAATCTTTAACGTACTTAGAAGTGTTATTAGTTCTTATAGAAGGGAGAATATCAAGCAGGAATATCTAGAATACTTCTATAAAAAACTATTAAATGTAAATTTTGACCGAGCCTCAGTAATGTCTGGAAAATATAGTGGTGTTCAGAAAAGATTTAAAGATGTTTTGTGTCACACATGAACTTGAATTAGCTGTCTTTGTTGCGTTAAAAGATCCATATTTAAAACTTTTTATTGGTGATATTGATAGCATTTTCCGCTTTTACTATTTTTTCTCCATTGAGACGAAAAGTGCTCAAAGAAGTATCTAACTTCTTAGAAGAATAGCTTAGATTGCTAAAGAATATTTGTCGGGTTTCCAGTAGGCAAGATGTTTTTGAAACAAATTACAGAGCTATGGTTTATGATTTTGAAACCAAATCTTATAGAAAAAATGAAACAGTGAAAATAAGAAATGGGGATTTAAAGAAGTTCAACTTCTAACAATAATAGCTTGAAAGAGAACAACTCTCAAGTGGAATCCTTCAATGAAATTTTGTTACTTATTGTCATGTTTCTCATTAATGGATAAGTTAAAAGATAACTATGTTCACATTTAGTGCAATTATTGCCTTGTGAGGGGCTTTACAAAAAAGAATATGGTAAAGTCAAAGCTCCATACAAGCTTGCTAAAAGAATCACTGGAGCACCTGATGTTTATTTCAGTCAATGGTCCAAGCGTTAAAGACTTTGAAAATGTAGGATCAGTTGATTCTTGGCATAGCAAAACCAAGAAAAAGCGCCATATGGAGGCTAGAAACAAAGTTCCAAATACGTTCAAAAACACGTGATTAGATATTTTGATTACATTTCATCAAACTTATATTATCGCGCTTTATTTTATCACCCTCTAAATTTCAAACTTAAAAAGCATCTTTTACAAAAAATCGTTCAGGGTTCATTGGTCTAATATATTTTGTTGTTGTCATAAGTGGTCATAAGGCCAATTTAATATAAATAATGTTTCATAATATAATAATAAACTAAAATAATATATTTTTGCCAATTTTTGGTCATCAATTGTGTCAAGGTCAAGGCCTCATATCATTTTCAAAAAGGCCAACTAAATATTGCTGAATGAAAAAAACACTATCTTTATTTTGAAGCTTGCTTAACTCTCAACTCTTCTATAAAATGACATGTCATTGACTCTTTTGTATCCTTTTTAGATATATTCTGTATTTTAGAGCTACGAAAGGACAGCCATTATGAATAAATAAAATTCACTTACTGGTCCCATTATTGTTGCTTGCCATTTGAACACTAAATAAATTTAAATACTCATTGGATTTTCTATCGCAGGTGTATAACTTGCATCAGTAAAAATACATTTCAATAATCTGTTACTTTCTAAACATATTTTTTGCCCAGGAAAAAATCAAGATAGTGAAGGACTATGAAGTATTGACTAGAATGATTTCCAAGATCATTTACCACCATCGCTGAAGTATTAAATTAAATATTAGTATCATATTTAAACATGTGTGCAACAAAATTTTGAAAAAATAATACCTCACAGTATATTACATCAACAATTTGACACAAGTCAAAAAATATTGTTTTATCATCTTTGTTGCTTCATTTGATTATGATTTTTGACAAACATGCACACTTCCTTAAATAATAATTTAACTCCACAAAACATACATGCCAATTCATGTTGAACGTTATTTATATAATTATAATTGTATTTATGTAGTTTCATTCATTTTTTGTCTACATGTATTTATTTATTTATTTTAGATAGGGAAATTAAAAACCATAATAAATCTTATAATATTAGAGAAAATCTCAATTTTTTACAAAACTAACTCACTATCTTTGTCATCAATAGGTCCAGCTGAACATTGTGCTGGTGGATCCCTTCCCAGATCTTGGAGTTCCTATAATATCAAGTAAATATTAAACAAAACAGACAAAATTAAACAAAAGGCATAATAATGAAAACAGTTATTTTAAGCAATGACTTACATATTAACAAAAATCCTAAACAAATTCTGAAATTTGTATTTAACTAAATTTTAGGAATTGTTCAAAAAAAATATTTAAAAAATTATGAATTTTTTTACTTCATTTGAGGCATTTTTGGGCATGCCTGTTGCACCAAAAATTTTCCTTAAATTGCAATCATATATGCTTAATAAAGAGCAATAACATTATTGCAGATAAAAACAGAAAAATCAAAAAAAAAAAAAAAAAAAAAAAAACTATTGTGAATTAGTTGTCCAGGCTTAATAAAATGCAGGCCTATACAGTGATCAGAGACCGTGAATGGAGGTGGGGATTTTACATTTTTACACAAAAGAGCAATTGACTCATGTGGACGTAAATAGAAAATAAATTCTTGAATAAAGTTAAATTTAGCAATGAGAATAAATTAATTTTTTGAATTAAAGCCATCATTCAGCCTTTGCACCCCACATGCAAAATTCTAATGCAGATAATTTATCCTAGTCATTGAGCAAAAAAAAATATATATAAATAAAAATATTCTTTTTGGAAGAACTGAATACAAATAAATGTTATCGAGCTGTGCTACTTTCCAAGTCATAAATAAACATAGACACAAAAATAAACATAACTTGTGCCCATAGGGAAAATTTTAATGTATGTACAAGAAATCAGCCATTTTTGAGCATAAAAAAAAATCTTTACTTTGTCGGTCATAACTTCAACTATATAAAAGTGTAGAAGTTCAGTGAGGGTTCGTTTTTTTTTATACCTTGGTCTTTTCAAAAAAAATTCACACACAATAAAAAAAAATCCTAAAAAAGATAATTTTTGGAAGAAATGAATAAAACAATTACATATACATATATATTTATTAATTGTTATTTAGCTGTGCTATTTTCCATGAAATAAAAATAAACATGGCCGTAAAATATCTAAAAAATTCTGAAGATAGCTTTCAGTTGCAGCTTTTGAAATAGGGTTTTTATAACTTTACAACAGCAATACGAAAATCGATCTGTGATGGTAGTTTATTTGAACCAATTAATTTTTCATTTTCAGTTCACAGTATATAGACATTTACCATTGAAAGATTTGTAATACGAAAAATTGCTTTCTTCCACCACTTCCCTGCCCTTCTTGAAAAAACCAAATATTTCAATAATAGGTCGTTCAAATCAACTATACCCATATATTTGTTAGTTATGAATTACTTCATGTCTCCAGAATTTTTTTTTTTACCAGTCCCACTTTCCTTTCTCAATCATATTACAACAGGATCCAGTAGACCATACAGTTATCATAACATATAAATTTATGGTCACCTTTTACTTTGAATTTAGAAGAAAGAAAATCCTTGGGGCCCTTTTCATGGGTAAACAGTGCTACAAGCAACAGTATCTTTATTAAATAAAAGTTTTAAAAAGATAAATGATGAGGTATATCAATTATCCACATAAACTATATGCCCTTTCTTTGTATATGGATCCTAAAGATTCAAGACATATGGTGTCAAATATTTTGCCATATACCGATTCTTTATGTTGATCTTCAGTTTTATCAAAGTAAAGTTCAACCATCATGCATTATCCATTTGAAGCATCACAGATTTTGAACAATTTCATTCCATGTTTGTCAGGCTTATTTGTGTGATAAACCTTGAAATGAATATTTCCTTTAAATGGAATTGTGTCTTCATCGATTGCAATATGTTGTCGTGGAACCCAAACTTTTTGGAATCTATCTTGAATGATAGTCAAACTTTTCCCCAATTTTTTTGTTGGATTATATCCAGGTTCTCCTTTGGAAGGGTAATCTTTAGGGTCACAGCAATGAAAAAAAAAGATAAAATGTTAGAAAAGGTATGCCTGCTCATGACTGTTCTTGGAAATTCTGTGCCATAAACCAGGTAAGTGGACCAAAAATTCCTCATTGAGTCCTTTTTTATGATACCAAAGAAGGAAAGAAAGAAATCACGTAAATTGTTCTCATTTATGCCATTTTCTGGCCATAAAATTGAAACTTGAGTGTTTCTCTAATGTAATACTCTAATAAAATTCATCAGTTAGGAACCAATTTTAAAAATCCATCTCAATTGGGTTTTCAGGAATTTCAACGTCAATGCCTGGTAGAACTTTATAGAAAAATAACGCAATTTACCCATTTGTTGATATCAAAGCCAGAAGGGATGTCTTTAGAATTTTTAAAAGTTGGAGCAGAACAAACATCATCATCTGAAGAAAAGAAATTTTCCTCATCTTAACAGTGTCTGAAAAGCCAAAATACTCAAAGTCTTTGCTCCCTCACTACTACTAAAAAATTTATTTAAAATATCCTCTTCCCAGTTTTGATCATTGTCAGCTTTCATTTAAAATTATTTCACCTAAATTTTCATTTAAATCGGATGAAAGTGAAGTAGAACGAAGCTCTGAATTTTTTCCAATATTTTGAACCGCTGACAGCATGGCAACACTCCTATATACTTTTCTGAAACAAAATTTAATGAAGAATTTTTAAAAATCAGTCTCCAGTCTAATAGAATGCATTTTCAGATTTTTACCTCCATCGAAAACCCGGCATATTAACATATAGTTACTGTGAATATTTAATCCACCTTTACT
>JAUZNK010063744.1:0-14656 GCA_035046665.1 Euphysa ruthae
ATCAAGAAAAACTTGTTTTAAGGTACAAGCTATTGTTAATTCCAATTATATATTTATTATTATATATTTATGATTATATAATTATAAAGGTATTTACAATATCTACTTTTAAGAAATAGGAAATAGTTGTAATTGCAATTAACAATAGCTTGTACCTAGGTACTGTTTTAAGGTACACCTTAAAACAGTTTTTCTTCATTCCGCAACCATGCGTTTTTGAGATCTGCCCTTTTCAACATAATAGTGACGCATTATTTAATACAACTGACATAGAAAAAAACAAAAAAGTCAAGATTGTCAGAGAAATTTCTTGGCTATATGTCGCAAGCTATGCTTTTTTGTGCCTATTTTTTACAGCTCAACAAAATGGATCACAATTTGAACTAAGCTTACCAAGCTCTCGTTGTTATTAATGTTATTAATTGTGTGGAAAAGAGGGGTTTAAATTATTCATAAACCGTAACTACCAAAACCTGTTGAAATTAGTTTTACATCATGCAAGATCATTCTTTACAATTGTAATGCCTCCTTTATAAGCCAAAAATTTATGACAAATCATTTATCATTTCAAATTAAATTATGCTTCAATTAAGAAGCTTAGATAAATTTAGAAAGAATAATAATTTACATATAAACAATACTTTCTCAAATATAACGACCCCAACTTTAGAATATAAAACTAAAAAAAGTTTGATGCACTTCGAGGGTAAAAAATCATATTTCTATTTGTAGTTTCTTTTCTTAAGTTATTTGCGTAAAACAATGAATCTGCCTAATCAAATTTCTGTAATTGTTTTCTTTAGCCAGTATTTTTATGTTATGTTAAGCTGGATCGTTTATTTGAATAACTAACAACTTGAGAACAAAAATATTTTGAATTATGTGTTGGTTTGATTTTTACATAATTATAAATTACAAATAATTTATAAATAGTTAAATGTAATTTTACAGAAAACCCTTTACTATTTATTTTTACTGAATTATTTTTAAAAAGATATTTAAGTATATATCTGAAAAACAAAGCAATAATTATTAATCCAAACGCTACTAAAAAAACCATATCATTGCTTATTTCTTTAAATGATTACCATTGCTTCATTACCAATACCTCTTAATGCCCATAAGTCAACCCTTAAACATTTACTTTTGAGTATAACTTCACAGAAAAAGCAGCGTTATTGTGATGCAATGTTTAATGTTTTCAAGTGGAAAATTTTTATATTCACAAATTTTATAAGGAATTTAGCATAAATACTCTTGGCGCAAAATACCTACAGAAATTGCCAATAAGACCTTGTGTATAAAAGGCCAGAATGCTGTAATATCCACCATTAGATAAAAAAAGTCAAATGACTGTATTTTGGATTGAAGAATTAGGCTACTTAAACCCTTAGGCATAACTTTTTAATTATAATTTCACAAAAATGTTCATGCGGCATAGTATCTTTATGATGCACAGCACCAGAACAATGACTTTAAGTGACAAAACTTCAATCTTTTTAAAAATTTTGACAGGAATCCAGCCCACTTTGTCTCTGCTCAGAATATCTACAGAACATGTCATTAATTAAATTAGGCTTTGTTTACATGAGACAATATCCTCATAATATTCCACCAATAATGCTTAAGGGCTTAAAAGAAACATATATATATGAACGATTATTCTACATCAAATAGTAAAAAAAAGTAAATAACTGTATTCTGTTCTGGGTTTCAGAATTTATCAACTTAACCCCTTATTAGTCACCATTTAATTGTCATTTCACAAAAAAATCACATGAATCGCAGTATTGTTATGATATGCATCATTGTGTATATGAGGCTACAATACAATACCGTAATGTTTCATCAATAACACCCAAGAGTTAAAGCTATTGCATAATAATTGAATACTAATTTTAACAGTTTAAACACTTAGCAAAAAATATGCCGTCATTTTTGAGATTTTTGAGAGTTTACATAAAAACTGTTTAGCAATATTTCGTGCATGATAAAAACTCACCTGCATCGTTTTCTTACCGTTAAGGTTTAGAAAAAATTCTTTATTCAATAATTAAAATCTTCACTTAATAGTTAACAAATAAAGGTGAGAAAAACATTAAAGTAAATATACAAAAACTTAAAACTATGCTTTTCTATAAGAACCAGACAGAATTTATCTCAAAATAAGTATATTCACCTCATTGAGAACAAGGTTGGATTCTGGCTGCATAGCTGGCCGTTTCATTCCCATAAGTAAGTTTGGTTGTGAAAAACTTCTATAAAATTATTTGAAATCAAAAAATTACTGCAGTTTCATGATTATACATTATCTTTCACAAAGCATAATCCCTTTGATAAGCATATCTCTTAAATTAGTTTTCCCCTCACAAAAACAAATCATCTTTTTTTCTCTTTGAAAAAACAGTTATTCTGAAAGTTAGAATTGTCTGATTTTTGTTATTGAAGAATATCAAGATGAATATGAAGACTCTAGAAGAAAAAAGTTAATCAAAAAAGAAAATAATAAATAATAAATGGCAAAAACACTATTTTTGTATAAAAGATCTTTACCCTCTTTACCTGTATAATAACTGATTAAATCTCAGAAATAATTTTCACGGGAAGAAAAATTACCATTAAAAATTATTGTAAATTCTAAAAATAATTATTAAAAATCAAATTAAATTATCAATACGGGCTCAATGCTAGGTTATCAATAGTTTAGGATGTAATATTTTGAAATAGCCTAGACAATTTATTTGCCTTTTTTAAGAAAATAACACAATATAGGTCAGCAATTCCTAAGCAAATCTAAAAATTTGATTCAAATAAAAAAATATAATTATATCTTCAAGAAGTTGCGTGAAAGCAATACCATTAACATTGGAAGCTCCAACTTGAACAACATAAAAGATTTTACAAAGAGGCAAATTAAAGCAATCATTAATAAATGGCTAGCAAAATATAAAATACCTTTGATCTTGAGTAATACTTTTTTTTCTATATTTTCTGCGAATATCAAGTAATGATTCAAATCTTTCGTTTTCTAAACAAATAGACTGGCTGGATTGCAATTAGGCCTATGGTTTTTGGAACACCAACATAATGATAGAAAAAACCTCATTATTTTTTATATGGGTCCGAGTTCAAAGCTTTGCAAATGAGACAAATTTCTTACATATACTTTTGAATTGCTGTCTTCCAAAAATAAAATTAAAACTAAATTTTACTGACATTTAATTCAAAAATAAAAAATAAATATTGAATGGACCCTCAGATTTGAAAGTATTAAGCCAAACATGAAAATGATTCTGTTCAATGCTCACCGAAAGAAATTTTAGTTCCAGAAGTATTATTATTAGGTTAATGAGTTTAGAGGGAATAATAAATTTTAGTTTTTGAAAAAAAAATTAATTAATAATCAATCACTGATGGCTAATGACTAATAGACTTTAGCAAATTACCTTGATTAAATAACTAATTTTTGATAGGTGACTATTTGGGCCAAAAGCCCTGAAACGTCATAAAAAATTAAAAAAATAAGGAACAAATGGATTTTAAGAAAATTTTAAAAATATCTTGTAAGACCCTTAAATAATATATTTAGGTATATTTGAAACTTTTAAAAATAAAACAAAAAATAATGAATAAAGTTTGAGAAAACAACGAAAAACAACGGCTCGTGAAAAAACAGAGAAAAGATTTCAAGAAAAAAGTTAATAAATTGTTTTTAGATCTAAAATTACCATATTGGGCATATTTGGGATCTATGCAGAAAAGATTAAAACTCTGACAGGAGGTTTAGGTCAAAAGATATCTTTTATGGTCCTTAACACAAAGCAAAATTAAAAAAAAAAAAGACAATAATAATAATTGAGTTCCGATAAAGCATCAAAAACATCATTTTTGGTGAAAAATCGCCATATTTAAAGTCAGTACCAAAAAAACAAGTTTTTGACAGTTTATCATTTTGGTCAAAAAATTCCCTTTATTTAATAAAAAATATGAAACAAAAGCAATAAACAGATGTTGAGAATAATGCAAAAAAAATCATATTAGGCTACTGGCAGGCTCTCTATAGTCCATTTGAAAAATTAAAAAAAAAAAAAAAGAAAGAATGGATTTTGACAAAAGTTCAAAAAAAAAAGTTGCTTTTTAGACTGAAAAAATACCATAATTGAGCTCAATAACATAAAACCAAAATTTTCCACATATAGCCATTAGGGTCAAAAGATGTGATATGTCGTTTTCACAATTTTTGCAAAATTTAAAAAGAAATTAAAGAACAAGGTTTGAAAATTCTAAAAACTTGTTTTTAGACCTAAAGTTACCTTAGTTGGTCCCTATAAAAAAAAGATAAAATGTGAAAATATTCCTTTTATAGTCCCGTAGCTTCAAGCAAAACTTAAAAATATCTAAAAATAAAAAAAAAGAAGCTGAATTTTTAAATTTAAAAAACGTTGTTAGACCTAAATTTATCAAACTTGGCCATATTCTTGCCTTCTCAAAAAAAATAAGCTCTAAGAGGTAGCCATTTGGATCAAAAACTAAAGCAGAATTAAAAAAAAAATAATAATAAATGGATTTTGATAAACTATCACCAAAGGATAACATCAGATATATCACCAAGGACAACATCAGGTATATCAATACTGAAAAATAAGTTTTTTTATAAAAATCTAAAAAATCACCACATTTTTAATCTTAATGACCAAATGAATTCAAAAAAAATTTCTGAAAAACTAATGAATGATTACTGAGAAAAAGTGTTATAGCTGTCCAGAAATGGGTGAGCTCGTAAAACTTTTTCATATTTGTCAGGAGTTTAATGAGACTTTTATGAAATTAAAAAAATAAATTCACTAAATTCCTCGTTGAGCAGGCTATTTTCTTCTCTGTCACTTGTCTTGTTGTTTTTTTCGCTATCTTCTTTAATGACATCCAGTTCTAATGCACAATGACACTGACGATTTAACAAACTGTAAAGAAGCACATAATGTAATTTCAAAATGGTTGCAATAAATCATTTCTGCAGTAAGCTTTTCGTCAAAAACTTTCTGAAGAGGCTAAAAAAAATCTTTGAAATATTTGGCAATGTCTTATGTAAATACTATTCTGTACAAAAACCTTAACTGTGCAATGTAACAACAGCATAAAATTTAAATATATGAGCAACAATAACATTGCTAGTTGGTACATAAAGTATTTCCAAAGAAAAGGACTGAACTTATTTCAAATTAGTATTTTTCCACTTTTAACGAACCAATAAGCTAAAAATCTCAAAAATTAACATTAAAATATTAACTAATTAATTTTTAATTATAATATAAATTTAAAATGAAAAGAAATTACACCAAATATTTTAATTGAAAGCTATATAATAATAATTTTTTCAAAAACTTTGTTGAACTTTACTATTTTAAACCAAAGTTAAATAAAGAATATATACATACATTAGGACGTTTTCATGGGGTAATAGTTATTATACACCTCGTTCTAATAATATTACATAATACAAGCATGATAAACAGACAAAAACATCAGCTTTTTTTTTCCAATTTACGAGAGAAATAATTTCTTTTGTGGTCACTTGACTATTTATAAAATTTGACAAAAGTTTTAAATGCAAAAGAAAACTTAGCTATTTTTTTTATTTAATGGGATATTGGTCTAAATGATAGGATAAAATTTTAAGAGAGTAGACTGCTCCAGAGCAAAGATAAAAAATATATTTGAAATAACAAGAATTAAGATATGAAATGGCATTAGACTATATCATTACTTCTATAATTTGTTGATAAAATCAAAGCATAAATAAAGATAATTATTAAATATAGTCATATATGATGCAAAAAAAAAAATTACCAAACATTCAAGATTTTTTGGTTATTTGTTACAGTTCTTGCAATTCCAATTTCATTCTGTTGCTCAAAAGAGCCATCTTCTATTATTTCTACTGGATTGACAAAACAGCCTTGATAATTAGGAGCCAGTGATTTCCTCACAGTAGATGGAAATAGGTAAAGTTTTGGTGGACCAGGGAATTCAAGAAACCTAAAAAATCTGAAACTTAATTTTCTGTTGAATCTTAAAAAAGTTAATCATTATTTGAAAATTAATGCAAAATATTGTTATAGCTAAAAAAAAATTGCATCTGATTACTTAATAACTTAATAATCAAAAATATTGGTCGCATGGCTAAAAATATTTGCCAAAAATCTTTTCCAAATATTTTAAAAGTATCAAAACACTATGTTTTTATACTGCAGAACACAAATTACCAGAAAATAAAATTGCAAAAAGAATTTTTCATACTTTTATATACCTAGATGAAATATGAATACATTTTAATTAAAATATATGACAGAAAATATTAAAAATAAATGTTTTGCTTTGAGAAGTTTTTCATATTAGCAAAATATTTTCAACCTAAAAAAATGTTTCAAAAAAAAATTATTTATATAAAATGAATTAGATTAATCAAAACAAGTGGTTGAAATTACATTAAAAATGTACTAAAAGAACATGATATTAAAACAGCAGCGATAAATTTAATGTATTTCTCAACAAACAAAAAAAACCTAACATCTAATTGGTCACCTAAAAAGTAAACTTCAAGGATTTTTATTAAAATTAGGATCAGCACCTTTCAATCTATAACTCATACACCTTTAGAAAGCAGCAGGTGTTTAGCTACTTCAAATTTACCTAATTTATAGATGTGTTCCTTATACATTTTCATAGTTTCTGAGTTTCTCTTAGTTTCAAACAGAGCCACCATTATAAACTAAATTACAGATATATTTCACACAATCTTGGAAAAAAAATTTTTTTTCCATATCATTTAATGAAAAATTTTTAATTTGTAAAGGTCCTGCTGTTATAACATTCTAATTTCTTCTATTGGGTAAAAGGATAAAGGAATGTACAAAACAGACTTAGTTTCGAAAAACCAAGAGTTGTCAGAAGTATGTATAAGTCACAGTAAACTGTTGTTAACACTCAATTTTTTTTTTAGTATATAGTAGTATTAAAATTTAATTTTAACTACTAATTTTAAATAACACTAGAAAATTTTTTTTTTTTTTTTAAATATTTTATATGGTTGAAGTGTTGTTAAAGGACTACTCCCACCAACAGGTCGAGAAAAATATTTTTAGGCAAATTCTACTGGAAGCTTGTCCAAAAGCCAATGTAAAAAAAAAAAAAAATCCAATCATTTTTAAAACCACCGTATTTTCTGAAAGAAACATTAACTGACGTCACGACCGAACATAAGTAAAAATTTTATAAGTGGAGACGTTTAAAAAGCAAAACATCTTGTTATAAAGAGAGATATTAAGAGATATATGAACTAAATTTTTTGCTATATTATATTATAGTTATATTATTTATACTATTAAAATAGTGATTCGTGTTGCAGTTGGATGTAGTAGTGACAAGGGATATGCCAATGGCAAGATTAGTTTTTACAAACTTCCAAAAGAAAGAAATTTTAAAAAGAAATGGCTAGTAAACATTAAAAATGAGAATTTACCATCTGAAAAACATTTGAGTTTATGTCATCAATATCTTAAAGAGAACTGTTTCCAACATTATTTGAAGGTAATATTTTTAAAAAGGTTTTCATCAACATATAGCATTAGTAGATTATCCAAAATCTACAACACGTTAAAAATTCAAGCTGGTAAACGGAAATAAATTAAAATGTGTTGGTGCATTGATGGTTGGTGTATGAATTTGTGTAAGGTGTAAGGTGTATAATATTTTATGCATTTTCTTTAAAATGAGCTATTAAATCTTCCACAGATACGAATATTAAAATCAGATGCTGTCCCAACAATATTTGTACATAGTTCTATGAAAAACTAAAACACAAAAACGGCAGTCAAACAAAAAACAAAATGAAATGGCAAGGAAGAAACAATCTAGTATTATTTTTTTTGTTCTCTATTTTAAAGTAAACATGTCGTATTCTATACAACCAAATTGAAATTGTTGTACTGTTCGTCTTCTTTAAATTATCGAAGAAAGTATTGTCCCTTTCATTTAAAACCAAATTAATGAATTTAGATACAATTCAAAATCTACTCAGTGTGTGGAGTTTACTTCTGATGTAGATAAATGTTGGGACGCAGTATTCTCCAACTTATTCTTCACAGCCAGTTCAATGCAACGAAGAATAGCTGTACCAATGAAAAATAATTAGTCCTGGATACATCTTTTCAATTAAAGCATGATTCAGATGAGGAGATCTTCATTGGAAACCAAGACACTGAAAAAAGTTTCTCACGCACTGATACTATTGAGGTTGATCATTCCTTGTACAACAAATGGATTCCAAAAAGCACATATTTCTCGTTCATGGGTAAAAGTCAACTAGAGGCAATAAATTTTAAAAAAGTACAAGTTTCTAAAGCACAAAAGTCTCGCTTTATGAATATAAAATTAAAAGTTAAAATGTAAACAGTTAAATCTAAATAGCTTTACTCTTGAAAAACATTTTCAGCACGTTGCATATTTTCTTTTAGAAACGTAGATAGTTATAATGCATGTTTATTTTAATCTTTTTTTTTCCTTCTTCATAATTTACATAATTGTCATTATCTTCAGAAAAACGTTTTTTAATAGCCAAAATAACACATGATGGTATCACTCTAGCTTTACTTTTTCCAAGGCTGTCAAACACCCAAAGAATGTACTGTCTATATGAAGAGTAGCAGTATGATCTAGGGTAAAAGCAAAAATCATTAACAAACCTTTTTCTTTCAAATAAGGTCAGAGAGATGCATTTGTTACCATAAGTATAAAATATATATTTTTATGCTGCAAATAAAATGATAGACTGTTGTGACTAAAACAGCCGTGACTAACAAAACTTTGTTCATTCATACCATTTTGTAGTATCACTTTCAAGTTTATCTCCACTCAAGTGTGCAAATTTCGCACAAAACATTCTTCAATACAGGTTTTTTCAAGCAGAGAAGTTGGAACTCACTTGAGTCAACTATGTAATTAAATCCTAAAAATAAATAACCTTAAAAAATAGTTTCCTTGAAATATTAACGTATTCCACTGTGAATAGTTTGTTGTAAAATTAACATCAAGATATCAAAAAAATATTGTATTTAGCAATAAACACTGCTGTGATTCCAAATTTTTAAAAAAACTTTTGCTCTGGAGCAGCTTTTTTTCATAAATAAAAAAATAAAGTAACGTATTTATAATAACTTCAAAGTTTCCTTGCAATATAAACAATCTACCTCTCGTTTTCCATTACGTAATTTACTACGCTGATACCAATCTAAAATATTTACTCTGATATTAGTAGATCTATCATTTGTTTGTATGTTTTGTGCTGTATTACTACACTCTGGTGATTTGTTTGTTTCTTCTAGTTTAAGCTGAAATGGCTTATAAATCGAACTATAATCGTTGTTACTGCTTGCCAAATATCTCTCTACTTCATCCGAAGATTCAAACTCCCCATATGAAAATAAACCATCTATTTTAAAATAGTAATGTAAAAAAAAAAACTTTTATAACACAAGTGTTTATTATATGTGAGCATTTCTTCTAGTTTGAGTATGTGCATCTGTGAAGTCAACCAGATTTTAGGATGGTTTGTACATGCAAATTAGACCAAATTAAAGGGTAAAAATTGTTTCCTTTTTTCGATTTTTTTCTCTTTCTTTTCAAAAGCAGTATATTAATATTTAATGGTGGGGAAAAAAAATATTCGATTTTCGTAGGAGTAGTCCTTTAAGAAAATTTTTTAAGAAAATATATTCTGCCTTATATTTTAATATTGTTATTAATATTAATATTGTTATTAATGGCAAAATTTTTATAATTACGAACTTTTTTTTTTTTATACTATTAATTTTTACATTAATTGTACAAATGTCTACTCCTCCTGTCAACATTATGAAATTTAAAATTTATTTTTGGAAAAAATTATGAAACAGAATTTTATATGCATAAAAAACTAAAACATCACAAAGTCAATAATATTTGTCAGCATTAAAACAATGGTAGTTTATTGGAGTCTAAATGTTTAAAAAATTTTAAACATCGCTTTTTTTTTTTTTTTTTGATAAAAAAAGTGGCTTCATAAAATATACTGAAAAACCTTTTATGCAAGCACTTAATTTTTAGCTTTTGTTAACTAAAGTCTCTTTGATCTATGCCTAAATATGTTTGTCTAAAATACCTGAAACAAAAACAAAACATACTCCAAATTTCAACAAAATAAAAGCAAAAATTTTTGTGAAAAATATAAATTTCTGAATTTTAAGCATGTATGTCTGTGTCTATTAAAAAAAGGGATTAAAAAAAATGCACTTGCCTCAATCGTCATACTAATTCCTGAGGCTATTTCAAATTTCAACACAAACCTGAAAAAAGTACAAAAATGCTAATTTTTTGTGCTTATTTATTTAGGCATGCCAATCCCATTATAAAATTTATCCAACATGCTAAAAATATCTGGAATAAAATCTCATGAGCATAACCAAATATTTTGGCATAATTGAAGTGCAACTTTTTGAGAAAAGTTGATAAAAATTTTTAGGGAACAGATTTAATAATAAAATATAACCTTGATACATCATGAGCTAACAAAATGCTCTTCCCTTTAATTAATGACAGATCTTCGTTTGGTTTTTTAACCTAGAAATAAATAATGATCAAGAAGCAGAATGTGAGAAATTGTTTCATCTGCAGAAAGCTGATGTTAGATGTTTCTATTAAGAAATTTGAAAAAAGTGAGAAAATAGTACAATGGGCCTAAAAATTTGGCTTTCTTCTTCAATTAGATATTTATTGGATGAAAAAATGCTGTAGTTAACGCCTGAGGGTACCTAGAGTCCAAATTCAATACATGAATATATCAATATTTATTCGTTATCGGAAAATTCAAGAAAATCATAAACTTTATTTTATTTTCAAGAAAAAAAGTGATTCAAATCATCATAACAATCCAGGAAAAAATTTAAATATTTAAGCACTTCAATTGAAGTGCAATATAATCTAGTACCGTGGTAACCAACGAAAAAATTTTCTTGAAAAAAATAGGAGAAAAAATTATTTCATTTATCAAATTGATGAAGTATTACAAAATCCAAATCAAGAAAAATTATTTAAAAATGCCTATAATCATCATAATCATCATGACCATGACCATTACCAACCTATTTTTAAAGTAATATAGAAATTGCATCCTTTTATCTTGGGACCACACACTAGGAGACTTACCACAAAAGACAAATAATGATCAACCCCTAACCAAGTAAACTTCCCAAGACAAACATTAGATTTTTATTTGATATGTTTCATAGAAACAATATGAAAATAATAAAATAAACATATAACAACAATAATAGTAATGACAGTTCCTGAAAAATTATGTGGTTAGATGTAAAGAACTGGCAAAAAATTTAATGGTATTTCATGGAAGAAAAAAAACCTCCTTTATCTCTAGATTATAGTTGCAAATCACACAAAAAGTTGTCATAAAAAGTATTATGAGTATGCTATAGAAAATAGTACAACATTAACAGCAAGAGCACAGCTCTTCAAGGTTTTGAATAAAAAAAAAACCTTGATCACCTAGATGTTAGGAAGCTTTTACTTACAAATAGAGCAATTGCATTAAAACGAAAAATCCAAAGAAAAGATTCTTAACGAAGCTTTTGAAAAATTTTTTTGGAAGCAAAAATGAAAAATTAAAACAGAGGAATTGAAAATTTTTCTGAAGAGAGGCTGACAACGAATAAATTTCAAAGGAGCCAGGATAAAAGTGGCAGTAACTTCAGATGAGGGCTGAAATCTCTGATGAAGTTATAAATGCATGGTTTGAGTAAAGTCCATAAAAAATTGATTAGCTTTATTACCCCATTATTTCTGCAATAAAAATATTTGATAAAAATATCTTATTTCTATTCTTATACCTTTCACTATTAGCAGTTATAAGGATTCTTACAAATTCACAGAAAAAGTTATAACTTAAGTTTAGAAGAATTGGAAAATAATTTATTGAAAGTTGTTTAAAAATATATTTTTTTGACCAAATTTGATGTTTTAATGCCTTGGGGCTGGAGTAAAAACATTAAGCAGGTAGCAATATAAGGTAAGATGCTATCTATTAACATCATGTAAGATTTAAAAAAAAGATTTTGATAAAATTCCAAAAAAGATGCACCTAGGTGCATAACCTTGCTTCAGGTCGTGAGGACAGGGCTTAATAACATTTTCAAAAAAACAATGATGCTAATTTATCAAAAAAAATTTTTCTTAATATAATACAAACTTTCAGCATAATCAGAGTGTAACTTTCTCAAAAAATTCAAGAGTTATGAGAATTTTCAGCAAGTGGTCATATAGATCAAAAGATTCCTCTACCCATCATATGTAACCCCAAAATTTTAAAAATAACGATTCTGTTTTAAGCAAATTTTTAAAATGTTAGATAATTTGACCATACTCAGGCCCAATACTGAATAAAAAATTTTTTTTCAAAAATCTAAACTATTAGTGTTCTCGAATTATGACTTGATGCAAAACTTTAAACAAAAATAAGGAACTTCTTTCAAGATACGAACCAACAAAGAGGATTTCAAAGGATTCCTTCAGCTTTGCCAGGAATTTAAAAACACAAAAAAATCTAAAATTTTCTAGGTAATTATAGAGCCTAAGCTAATAGTCTTTGACATGAATTTCAAACATTTGGTATAATTCATATTTCGATATCTTCAGCTGAAATATTAGGATATTCTTCAAGATATCATTGAAAGTTTAATGGGACAACTTTGTCAATACACTCCTTCATTTAATATTTGGATACAAATGTCAATTACACCAATTACAATAATTTTGACAAAAAAATAATATAAAGTAAAAAATTGCCTTACAGTTTTAGAAACAAATTTTTCAATTTTAAGTAACTGCTTATCATCAGTATCTAGTTGATGGACTACTTCTTCGATTATCTCTAAAGCAGTATTCATGGAGTTAGAATTTTCATCAACTTTTGGAGCATCAATTTTGACATTTTGTTTTCCCTTTAAAGCCTAAAAATATCTTAAATGATTTTATAAGGTGTTATTCTCTTTAACTCTGCTCTTCCAAAAAATTTGTTTTAAATAAACAATAGTGACATTTCACACTTTTCTGCTCGATTTCAAAAGAAAAAACAAAAGACAAAACTTTCCTCAAACCAAATAAATAAATAAACAAATAAATTAAATGCAATTTGATTTTTAATTAATTTCTGGTTTTTTTGTTTGAGATCATGGATATTTATAAAGATTATGAAGCGTTATAGATTTGAAACTTGGTAGTAGTCAATTGATGATATCTTATAATATTTTTTAACCCTTTCACTCCCAGTCACCCGCATGGCGGGTGATAAAAAATCAACGTTTTTCAGTCACCCACACTGCAGGTAATGCTGTTGTAGGCAGTTATAGTACTGAACAACATTGTTGTTTTAGCTTAAACATCACTTCTAATAGATTTGGTATTTTTGGCGCACTATACAGAAAACCAAATCAAAAAAACATTTTTCTGTCTAAAGTTTTTGAATTGGAAGTTGACTGCAAAGATGAATGAGAAAAAAATTAGGTTAAAAAAACCTCTAGAATCTTCATTTGTATATTGTTCATGAAATAATAGATTTTTTTTGAAAACAAACAGCCTGTATTTAGTGCTTTTATGATGTCATCATGAAATATTAAATTCTTTTTTCATACTCTTGCTTTTTATTATACCCCTAGAAAAGGGTGAAAGTCTCATTGAAAAATACCTCTTCATTTATGAGCTATAGTGTTTCAAAATATGTAGGTAGAAATTGCTAATTTTGCTCTAGGAATAAAATTCTGCGGGTGAAAGGGTTAAGGTAATAGGTGATGTTTCATTTAAAAATTCTGGTTCATATCAAGTATATTTTGATAAAAACCCATATTTTCTTTTTTTATAAAAGATTTTGTAAAGTTTTAGATTTATAGAATTATTTTTCCAATAATTGACCTAAAATGATCAAAATTCTCCATAAAATTCTCATTCCAAAATCAAACAATTTAGAGAGGAGTAAGATTTTTTCACTCTATAAAAAGCGTTGAATCAGCCCTTTCATGACATATTTCTAAACTCATGCTGATTTCATATTATGATTTTTTTTTATTGCATATATTGTATTATGCTAAAACTCTTTTTAAAATTTTGACAAAAAACTTGTTAATTTGCCACAATTATGACCAATAGGTAATATTAATTTAAAAGAAATAACCTCAAAAAGCTAACCATAAATAAGTAAATCCAATTAATGTATGCAATACCAAATATTAATTTGAAAATCATTATCAGAAACCTTCAGACTACTGCCCAACGTAAATTTTTCAATTGGTGTTGACTTGCATCAATAAATTTTAGTAAAAGTAATCAAAAACCATACCTTTACATATTTACTCCCAGTGTGCATAACTCTAGAAGTGTTCTTCTGATCAGCCTGCAATTCTTCTTTGTTCTTCATTAAACACAACGCATGAATAGTTTGCTTCTGCTTGCTAACCTGAAAAAATAATATCATCAATTTAATTATAGCTTGCACCCTAATAAAATTTACTTTACTTATCCATTCGTTTTTAAAGTATTGCAGTTGATAAAGACAATATAT
>JAUZNK010063755.1:0-14655 GCA_035046665.1 Euphysa ruthae
CTGATGTTTGGATATCCCTGATCTTTAGATATCCCTGATGTTTGAATATATCCGATGTTTGAATATACCTGATGTTTGGATATACCTGATGTTTCGATAACCTTGATGTTTGGATATTCCTGGTTTTTGGGTATCCCTGATGTTTGAATAACCTTGATGTTTAGATATTCCTCATGTTTTGACATCCTTGTAGTTTGCATATACCTGATGTTTGGATATCCGTGATGTTTGGATATCCCTGATGTTTAGATATCCCTGATGTTTTGGATATTCCTGATTTTTTGATATCCTTGATGTTTGAATATCCCTAAAGTTTTATTATACCTGATGTTTGGATGTTCTTGATGTTGCAATAATCCTGATGTCTGGATTTACCTGATTTTTGCATATCCCTGCAATTTCATTATCCCTGATGTTTGGACATTTCTCATCTTTAGACATTTCTGATGTTTGGATATCCCTGATGTTGGGATATCTCTAATGTTTTGATATCCCTGATGTTTAGATATCCCTGATGTTAGGGTTATTCCTGAATATTTGATATGACTGATGTTTGAATATCCCTAATCTATGATAATACCTGATGTTTGGATGTTTGGATGTTTTGATGTTTCGATAACCCTGATGTTTGAATATCCCTGATGTTTGGATATTTCTCATATTTAGATATTCTTGATGTTTGCATATACTTGATGTTTGGATATCCCTGATGTTTGGATATCCCTGATGTTTGGATATCCCTGATGTTTGGAAATCCCTAATGTTTGAATACCCCTAATGTTTTAATAGCCTTAATGTTTGGATATTTCTTATGTTTGGATATCCCTGATGTTTAAATGCCCCGTTTATTTAGATATTTCTGATTTTTGGATTTCCCTGAGGTTTCAATATCACTGATGTTTGAATGTACATGATGTTTGGCTATCCCTGATGTTTGAATATCCCTAATGTTTGAATCTACTTGATTATTGGATGTTCCTGATTTTTGGATAACCCTGATGTTTGAATATCCCTGTTGTTTGAATAAACCTGATGTTTGGATATCCCTGATGTTTGAATATTACTGATGTTTCAATATCCCTGATGTTTGGATATCCCTGATGTTTCGATAACCGTGATGTTTGAATATCCCTAATGTTTGTATATTTCTCATGTTTGGATATCCTTGATGCTTGCACATAACTGATGTTTGGATATCCCTGATGTTTGAATCTCCTTGATGTTTGAATAGCTTTGATGTTTTGATATTCCTGATTTTTGCATATCCCTGAGGTTTAAGTATCCCTTATATTTGGATATTCCTGATTTTTGTTTGTCCCTGAGGTTTGAATGCCCTGGATGTTTGAATGCACCTAATGTTTGGATATCCCTGATGTCTGAACATCCCTGTTGTTTGAATAAACCTTATATATGGATTTCCCTGATGTTTGAATATGATGTTTGAATATACCTGTTGTTTGGATATCTCTGATGTTTGGTTTTCCCTGATGTTTGAATAACCCTGATGTTTGGATATTCCTCAAGTTTGGATATCCTTGATGTTTGGATGCACCTGATGTTTCGATAACCTTGATGTTTGTAAATTCCTGATTTTTGTATATCCCTGATGTTTGAACATGATGTTTGAATATACCTGTTGTTTGGATATCCCTGATGTTTGGACATCCCTGAGGTTTCAATAACCCTGATATTTGGACATTCCTAATGTTTGGATATCCTTGATGTTTGCATATACCTGATGTTTGGATATCCCTGATGTTTGGATATCCCTGATCTTTATATATCCCTGGTGTTTTAATATATCCGATGTTTGAATATACCTGATGTTGGATATACCTGATGTTTCGATAACCTTGATGTTTGGATATTCCTGATTTTTATATCCCTGAGGTTTGAATATGATGTTTGAATATACCTGTTGTTTGGATATCCCTGATGTTTGGATATCCTAGATGTTTGAATATCCCTGATGTTTGGATGTTTCTCATGTTTGGATATCCTTGATGTTTGCATATACCTGATGTTTAGATATCCCTGATGTTCAGATATCTCAGATGTTTTGGATATTCGTGAGTTCTTGATATCCTTGTTGTTTGAATATCACTGATGCTTGAATATACCTGATGTTTGGATATTCTTGATGTTGCAATAACCCTAATGTTTGGATATTCCTGATTTTTGCATATACTTGATGTTTGATATACCTGATGTTTCGATAACCTTGATGTTTTGATATTCCCGGTTTTTGGGTATCCCTGATGTTTGAATATGATGTTTGAATGTACCTGTTGTTTGGATATTCCTGATGTTTGGATATCCCTGTTGTTTGAATATCCCTGATGTTTGGATATTCCTCATGTTTGGAATTCCTTGATGTTTGCATATACTTGATGTTTAGATATCCCTGATGTTTAGATGTCCCTGACGTTTTGGATAATCTTGATTTTTTGTTATCCCTGATGTTTCAATATATCTGATGTTTGAAAATACCTGATGTTTGGATATACCTGATGTTTCGATAACCTTGATGTTTGGATATTCCTGGTTTTTGGGTATCCCTGATGTTTGAATATGATGTTTGCATATACCTGTTGTTTGGATATCCCTGATGTTTGGATATCCCTGATGTTTGAACAACCTTGATGTTTGGATATTCCTCATGTTTGGACATCCTTGATGTTTGAATATATCTGATGTTTGGATATCCCTGATGTTTGCATATCCCTGATGTTTAGATATCCCTGATGTTTTGGATATTCGTGATTTTTTGATATCCCTGATGTTTAAATACATGTAAAGTTTGATTATACCTGATGTTTGGATGTTCTTGATGTTGCAATAATCCTGATGTTTGGATTTACCTGATTTTTGCATATCCCTGTAATTTCAATATCCCTGATGTTTGGACATTTCTCATCTTTGGACATTTCTGATGTTTGGATATCCTTGATGTTTGATTATTCCTGATTTTTGGGTTTCCCTGAGGTTTGAATATGATATTTGAATATACTTGTTGTTTGGATATCCCTGATGTTTGGATATCCCTGATGTTTGAATAACCCTGATGTTTGGATATCCCTGATTTTTTGGATATTCCTGATTTTTTGATATCCCTGATTCTTAAATATCCCTAAAGTTTGAATATACCTGAGGTTTGGATATTCTTGATGTTGTGATAATCCTGATGTTTGGATATACCTGATTTTTGCATATCCCTGATGTTTTAATATCCTTGATGTTTGGATATCCTCATCTCTGGACATTTCTGATGTTTTGATATCCCTGATGTTGGGATATCTCTGATGTTTTGATATCGCTGATGTTTAGATGTTCCTGATGTTTTGGTTTTTCCTGATTTTTTGATATGACTGATATTTGAATATCCCCGATCTGTGAATATACCTGATGTTTGGATTTCCCTGATGTTTCGATAACCCTGATGTTTGAATATCCCTGATGTTTGGTTATTTCTCATATTTAGATATTCTTGATAGTTGCATATACCTGATGTTTGGATATCCCTGATGTTTGAATATCCCTGATGTTTTAATAGCCTGAATGTTTGAATATTCCTGATGTTTGGATAACCCTGATGTTTAAATATCCCATTTATTCAGATATTCCTGATTTTTGGATATCCCTGATGTTTGAATATTCCTCGTGTTTAAGTAATATTAGACTGCTCTATAGCAGATTTCCAAATTACGAAGTTACTATTTAGAAATTTCTAGAAAGAAGGAAAAAAACTGCGCCCAAATTATAGTCGTCATTATCGCATTAAATTTTATTAAGATACCGTTTTTGAAATAAATGAGCTACAGAAGCTAAAAGTGAAATTGAATGTTACAAATTAATTTTCCTGTGACGATAAAAATGATACAAGCATAAAAACATACCTAAATAGGCTTTTCTAGATATTTTTTGACAAAAAATTATAAACAGCTCAATTTCTAAAGATTCTAAATTATGCTGAAGTCTGACGTCTTGTTTTTACCAATCAAAGATACGCACAAAGGCTAGGAAAAAAATTCATTCGGTTCTTAAAAACTTGCAAGAGAGGTGATCATGAGGATGCATACAGGCTTCATTATTATGATTAGCGCCGAATTTTTATACTAGCAAATATATGTTGAGAAAGTTACACAAAAATTTAATTAATAGTCTATGATACGATGCGTCAACGAATTCTTAATTTACCAAAGCATTTATCTAAACGACTCAAGGACTGGGCCCTTGTCATCGTTTACCCAATCAAAGCAGTTAACCGGAGATTAACATATGAATTAATTATTTACCAGAAAAACTATTTATTTGTGGCAGAGAAATTTGATTTATTCAACATTATTAGAAAACTAGGAACTGAATATTTCCCAGAAAAAATAATTTATCTGTGTCTGAGAATTTATTTATATAAAACTTTTGGCCATACAATTATTGATAAAAATTTCTACGCTTTTATTAGAATAGGGATTTATATGTGCCGGGAGAGCTTGTTTTTACAAAAAAAAATATTATCAAATTTCATATATTTAGCGGAAAAAAAATTGTTTAAATTTGTTTATGTTTTCGAGTTTATTTCTTTCTATTGATGAAATAAGTTTTGTATCAAAACCCATTAATTTTATCAAAATCAGTTTGTTTCCTATCGATAGTATATAAAAATGATTTGTGTAAGCAAACATTATTTATTAAATGGGTACGAAATTTTTTTTCAGGCCAATTTGTTAAATCATTATAATGGCTTATTAAAATTAAAATTTGCGTAATCGCGCTTAATAGTGTCAGAACAGTTCCCCCTCGAAAATTTCCTCAGATAATTTTCCTCTGGAAGATTTTTCTCGGACAATTCGCCTGGAAAATTTTCCCTGGAAGATTGCCACCATATTATTTTTTCAAAATAAATGTTGAAATAAAAATTAACAGTAGTTTAACGTAAGAATATTAGTATGCTGAGGTGATTAGGGAGTTTACAACAACAAAAAAAGGAAATCGACGACTAATACGCAATGGTTATATGTATGAGTTTCAAAAATATTTGGCAAACAACATCACATATTGGTTATTCGTAGAGACAACAGTGTAGTGTAAAGCCAGAGTTAAGTTCACAGTAACCGATAAATTTGTAGAAGTCAATGTACACACTCTCTATCACAAAGTGCAGCAGCTAACCTTCTGCGACTAAACAGCCTTTGGAGATATATTGGCGCTCAAAGGCAAGATCTAAACATTTTTCAAACTCCCCTACAAAGGGATATTACTTTTTTTTTAAATTTATTTATTTATTTCCCATAATGGGGGGGGGGGGATATTAAAGATGATCACCACGGTTCTGGCGTACTTAGAGTACCCATTTGAGTTTACGGTAAATAACCACTCAGCCAAACAACCATAAATTTATCGTACCGAATCGAACAGAATCGAATATTACTCATACGCTGAGTGGGCGATACCCGGATTTGAACAAGGAACCTTACAAGGAGCCTTGATAGTCAGATATCTTAACAATTGAGCCATCTGAGTGTGTGTTATTAGTTATCGTTTACATGATTTGCCTGTCAGCCAGGTCTTTGTACATGTTTCCATATATTCGGACACAGATGATAAAAAACAATCATTTACCAGAACTGTTGGAATTTGAGTTTGAATTATTCTAACTGTTAACTGTTATTCGATATTAACTTCTATTAACTGTTATTCGGTAGTGAGGTTGATAATGTAGAGAGCATTTTATTTGTCTCAACCCAGCAAGGACTAAAACTTTTAGCCAGCTATGACAATTGGTTTATGGGTGAAACATTTTTAGACTTTTAGAACTAGTTTAAATGACGAACTTCCGAGAACAATCAATTCTGTTGAAGGGCGGCACCGAGGTTTTCAGGCCAACGTATCTGTCTTCCACCCTATATTCTGGAAATTTATCGACATTTTAAGGAAAAGAGGAAGCGTAATTAGAGTCTTAATTTAAAAAAATCAAGGTAACCATCAACTTCCACTGCAGAGAAGAAGATACGCTGACTGTAATCGCCGTATTTTGCAGACAGTTAAAGATTATCCTAATCGCCAAAAAACTGAATTACCTGAGTAGTATTGCACACAAACTGACATTTTAAGAGATTACTGTTTTAAAGTACTGTCCAATTGTATATTTATTTCTATTTTATAAAACATAAAAAAATTGCTTTGTCATATATTTTTGCAATGCACTAATATCACACTTATATGTCGTAGCACTAATATCACACTTATATGTCGTAGCAGATTGTTGAACAAATTCAATAGAGATACAATAGTCGTGTATTGAAGTAGTGGCCTCAGCGAATGTGACTACATTTGCGAAACACTTTGAAGATGACAAACAAGATTGTTAGCTATATTTAAACAATCTCAGACACAGATCTGTAAGCTAAAACTATGTTTATGATATATAAAAAAGAGAAAATCTCTTTACGTGGAATAAATAAATCAACATAAACGTTTGCTAGATACACTTTATATACTGTAATCATTTTTCCTGTTACAAGAAAATATTTATTTTTTATTTCAACATTTATTTGACGAAAAATATGGGTGGCAATCTTCCAGGGGGATTTTCCGGGAGGAATTTTCCGTGGCAATCTTCCAGGGGGAATTATTTGGGGAATTTTCCAGACGGAATTGTCACGGAAACGCGATTGGCAAACAAATGATGTCATTATAATATATATATTTATTGGAATAAATTATTATAAACGAAATTAAAAATATTTGTATGCATTCATTCATCTATTGAAGAATTTTAAGAGACAGCCCACTACCAACAGGAGTTGATATTGATCTATTGTGTTATTTTTAATCGAATTTTAAAGATCTATATATGCTATATACCTATGTACTCTTGCCCAATAACGATAGGAGTTAATGCTGTGAACCAATTACTTATTGTTTTTTTTTTATAAATTGAATTTTAGAGAATTTCCATGCAACAGAGTACTAACAAAAGTTAATACTGTGAGCCGATTGTTTATTTTAGTGAATAGAATTTTGAAGATTATCATGTAGTTCACTAAAATAGGTCACTGCAGGTAGAACTAATACTGTTAGCCAATTAACTATTGAATTTTTTGCGAATTGAGTTTTAAAGATTTTTGGGCGTTTTCAATTGAAAAACAAAAATTGCATGATGTAAATTATTCGTTATTCTATCCTTAGTAAGTTATCAAGAAGTTATCAACTCACGATTCCCTCTATGCGCATAAACCGCAATACATTGTGGTAAATATATTCAACACCGGCAAACAAAACCAAAAAAAACTACAGCGGGAATTTCAAATCAAATACAATAAAATGAGTGGTTTAACAAAAAAAAAAATAAAAATATTCTTTACAGAACTCTCCCGATTCTGGGATATCATTCAATGTCTTAAACTATTGTCAAGACATAGTTACAGTTGAAACCAGCCATCTACCACCGACGATTAATAAACCGGGAATACCAGGTCGTACTGGTGTGTTAATTTAAACTCTAATACTTTCCAGTATGGATGTTTTAGTCTCTGAATTATGTGGATAATTTTCATATAAAAGAGCTTCAACTAAATTTTAGATTGAAAGGTTTGCAATTTAAAAGTATACAATACAGTAAAAGAACGGAATATCTAAAATGTGTAAGGTTACACCCTACTGTTTTTTAGACGTTGCCAGTAGATCAAGAGTCTGCATACATCTAGAATATGAGCCTACCTATCTTGTAAACAGATCTGATCTGCACTAAAGGCATGACACTCTTTAAGATATCTTATATTTGTCACAACATGGCCTTTACGCGATTTTATTTTCTCTTATTCTGAAATTCTGCCACAGTGTAAAGCAGTTTTTTTGAGCATCTCATCTAAATGTTTTTAATCGATTGTTGATAATATACATATATAAACGATGTTTTGAAAATCATTTTTTTTGCTACTGTGTTAACTTTCTTTTATATCTTTTTTTTTTTAATGTACTTATTTTTAATGCTAAATGCAATTTATTTAAAAATGTCGTCAAAAAACTTGTAGTATTTAAAGCAAATTGCGAGATACCAAAGTATGAAATATATAAAAGTTTGCGAAAGCATGGCAAGCTTGTTGGCAAGCCAAATTTAAAAATGGTATATGGTAATTGTTGATAGAAGAAAACTGCAACAGAATTCAACAAACAACAAATTTTCTTAGTGATTAATATACAATAAAGCTGTAGATATAAATAAATTTTTTTTCGGCAGTAATAAAATTAATTTTGATCTGGTTTTAATCTATTGGAATAATGGATGGAAAAAAAAAAAAAAGAAAAAAAAGAAGACTTTTTGGTATACAAATATCGTATAAATATAGTGAAATAAAAAAATTTTGTTTTTAATTTAAGATATATTTTTATTTAAAATTAAAATTATTTAAAATTAATTTACATTATGGAAAATATGGAATTATATTTAATGACGCGAAATTAAATATTAAAACAATAGATGTTTAAGAATCTTCCAATAAAATTATTTGTTAACAGAGATTAATTTTGATTTGGCTTTTATTTGGTAAGTATTGTCTCGATTGAGTTATTCTCTATTGTTCAAATATTTTTATTAAAGAAATGGGGAGGCGAAACAATGTTGTCTCGATTGAACTAAAAACCTTAGCATAAAGAATTTTTTGCATTAATGCAAAATGTGCTCCAGCTGAAAATAGGCACGATTTTCAGCACCAATTTAGGCACAAATTTTGCCTCAAATATTGGCACGAAGTTTTTGCGGAGGCAGCAAAATTAAAATTTCTTACTATAAAGAATTTTTCAAAGCAAAGTTCAAAGCAAAAGTTTCAAAGAATTTTTGCTTTCGCAACAAAATAGATTTTGGAAAATTAGGCCCTCAAATCAGTATTCACATTTGAGGTATGGTATTCTAAAAAATTTTTAACAACTAATTTAAAAACTATTTCCTATTTATGGAGTAAATTTATATTTGAATATTTGTTGTTTAATAATTTATGTCTATTTTCATATGAAAAAAGAACGAATATTTTTATCTAAAAATGCATTAATGCAATTTACTTTTTTGATGTTAGAGATTTGTTTTTATTTCTACTTTATTTTAGATTCGTTACTTTTATCTGAAATTTTCATGGAAAAAATTACTGGTATGGCCTACTGAGCAAAAGGGTATTTTTTGGAATTGTGATTTTATCATACATTATAATACATTATCATACATTATCATGCATTATCATATATTATGGTAGATAAAATGAGTTAACTAACCTGTAGCACAAGATATACCTTTCACTTGCAGTAAATGACAAAATTCAACAGATTTACAGCTTTAAAAGAAATCAGATAAGATCTTTGTTTTTGATAAAAAGATATTAAAATGCTGAGAATAAAAACTAAGAAGATAAAGCATTTATTTCGGACTAAATAAAATGAAGTAAAAAGAGCTATGTGATACGGATAAATTAATAATCATCTTCTGTAATCAAACACTAAAGAAGAATAAACCGAGATTCATGTAAACTAAACTAGAATACCAAGTGAGGTCAGGTTTGCAACAACTATAGCGCCTTGATTCTAAGTTCTTCAAAAGTAAGTGAATCGGAGTGCTTCCTCATTTACAAAATATACCACAACAAATTGTAATGCGACTCACTATTCGGACAAATGTCGCAAGTTTGATATTCCAACAAGAAATAAATTTGGATAAGTAAAGAAAGTTGAATTTGCAAGACTGTCTTAATCCGAAATAATGATTTTATTGCAAGGGAAACCATAACTTTACGCTATATTTTATATTATATTATATTATATTTTAATAAATCAACTTTGAATAATATTCATAATCAAACGAGTCATAGAATTTCTCTGAATCTAGAAACGAATCAAATGAATTTAAAATTGTAAAATCAAGCACTTAAATTTTAAGAAAAAATGGTTATTAAAAAATTTACATTTAGCAGAAATGAGTCTAAACCAGAAATAATTAAAAATTACAAACTCTGTGGCCTAAAAGTTGATAAAAGTCATTGTATCCGATATGAAATTTTGGAAATTATAAAGAAAATACCTCATCCATTATACATTTTTTGTAAATTTTTTTGTTTTAGGCTCTGCTAGTTATGTAATAAATGATTTCATTTGCTACTGTAGATTAGTAAAGTAGGTATACTTAAATTGCTAGTCTTATAAGCGACTTTGAGTACTGAGGTATAAGTAGCTAATTATAAGTATTTATTCAGCCACAAAAAAATATACACATGCTATGTAAATTACAAGACAAGATACTAAACAAAAATAACAACAACAAGGATAAAAATTCAGATAAAAAAAATGGTGGCAGAGATGGGCACAAAAATTGTCTGTCACAACAAAATTTCCATTGTGGTGCCTAAATACCAGGCACAATAACATGCATAATCAAAGTGAAGTTAAATGGGTGTAATGCAAAGGGCACGATTTAAAGCTGGTGCTGAAAAAGATTTTCTATGAGGTTGAATCAGTGCATTTAATAAAGCACGTCTAAAGGCTGGTGTGAAGAAAGATTGTTTTTTAAATAAAAATCCAAGTTAATTTTATTTGAAACATAACGCTCCATTGTCTCTCCACTCAAAGTTTGATCGATAAACCACTTACAAAGGTTGGAAAAATTTCTGTTTAAATTATTTTATATTTCTTTTACATCCTTATGTGATTCAGGGTAACACCCATTTTCAACGCTTACTGTATTTCTGTCATGAAGATATAACCTTAGTTGCTGTCAAAAATTTTATTATAGGTTGTTTTATTAAGAAAGTGAGAAATGGTTTTGGTCTAATTTTATCTATCTAATTACGAAATTTAAATTCAATTTATTAATTCTTTTTGTGCAAGTGGTTTGCTAATATTGGAGATATTATATAAACGAAATATAAAGATAAAAAAAATTTTTTTTTTTTCCACAAAAATTATTTTATAAAAATGATGAGAAAAAATGTCACACACATAATAGATTATTTTTATGAAAGAAAACTCTTATCTCTGCCACAGTCATTCGCAATTTATATCACAATCTATACAAATGCTTGGAATATGAACCGCAACAAAAAAAAATAAAAACTGCGGCTTTTATTCAAGAAGATACGGTATGTAACATATATATATATATTTTTTAATTTGTTTATTTACCGCAATGGGGGGTGATCATCGAAAGTAGACCTTGTTAAAAGATGACCACCCACAGCAGGGCTCGAACCAGAGGCTTAGCGCATGTAAAATGTATGACCTACTTCTGAGCCACATGCTGATGAAATATAATGCAAGTTCAATTATTTGTAATGTAATACTTATGTAAGAAATGTATGTTAATTAAAAAATTTCGCGTAATCAAATAAACGCGGTAACTGCATGCTTAACTACTAGCATGTGCTACCATGAAACATAGTTCCACTTAAATTTGGTTTTCTATGAGTATTTCTAAGCACTGAGTTTTATGATAATATGAGCAGCGGTTTGAGTTATCTCCAAAGAATATAATGCGCATCCTGATCGGATTATTCAAACACCCGACATGGATGACTGAAACACCCGATATAAATTATTGTGTCATATGTCATTTTACTGTTATATTGCAATATAAGTTTTGTTTTATTTAAAGTTTGAATGGAAATATTAGAAAATATTTTATGTTTGCCTATTTCAGCTAAAGGATTTTAGAATCAATTTTTATGAACTGTAAAGAAACTTATTTTTCCCAACTTGATTTATTTAATAAACTTTTTGACAAGACAATTTATTATGGTGGTAACTTTCAGCCAAAAGTTATGCTAAATTTTACTGAGTATAAAGAAGAAATATGATAGCAGAGTATTTAATATGCTCCTCCCACTTTTTTTTTTAACTCTGCAGATATTCCAATCCGTCTGTCATTTGTTTCATGATATTTTATAGATTTCTAACTTTCTGAATTTTTTCCAAGACTATCAAAACTGTTACTTAACCAATTTGATCCGCGCTTATTTGCAATATCTACTTTTTTCTTTCTTCCACCTACACAAAAAGTCACATGTACACACCTTCAATCAATGCAGGGCGCGAAACATTTTAACAAACTTTTCGAATTGACACCCTCAAATTTATATTCAATAAATTTGGACAAATATCTCTCTTGATGAACACCACAGCAAAAAAGCCTCTCTAATAAATATTTTAGGACAAAACCATCACCACCAGGGTTATTTTCCATTTCTTTTCGATAAATCCCCACGTTGCCGCAAATATTTATATGGTAATAAACAGATCGTTAAACAATAGGAAAATATTTGAAAGTTTCACCCCCGAAAACAAATTCATATTAATAATAACGACTTTAAGGCTGATTTTAGAGGCAAAATCTCCACTCTTCTCCAGGGATAAGTGTTAAAAAGATTTAAGCGATGCATTGTTATGTTTAATCAATGTATAAGTGGAACTTTTACATCGTTTGTACCAAAATTGCTCTGGCTAAGTAAAACTTAAAGTAAAGCTTACCTCATTTTTCTTTTTGTATTCCTTTTATGAATTAATATACGAACTTACATATGTTACGCTATCGTGGAATCTTATCCATCGATAGCACTAACAACATATAATTAACTGCAATTCATACCATCTACTATATTTATTAAATATTTTGTTTCCTGTTTTGGTAAAAAAAATCAATACACAAATAACAAAAATAATCAATAAGAATAATACCACCATTTTAGCCATGAAGAAATTTTAGAATATTTGACAGTATGAAAAAGTTAAAATATTTTTCATCCAGCTGTGGTTTGATAAAAGCTTCTTGTTAATTTTTTATTAATTTTTAATTTAGCTTGAAAATTTCTTTAATTAAAAATCATCACCATAATTTAAATAGACCTGAGGCCTAAAATTGATAAGCGAGAATGAAGAGCTTTTTAGATTGTCGAGAGTAAGGTTTAAACCCCAGCTACAAATGGTGTTCAAGTTTTTACTTGAAAACCACTGCTACACTGCAGCATGCTATAAAGTCGAATGATTCCATGCGAGGTTGTAGCATTCGTCTCGCCACTCTTCCAAATGATTTTAAAATTTAATGCAACAACATGCAAGATATCATAAGAAGATTCGAAAACCAAACAATAAATAAACAAAATGGACGAAGAAATTTGCACTAGAAAAGTGTTGTTGAGTTTATTAATTGTCGAAACTTCGGAAGAAAACCCAAGAAAGGTTCGAGGAAAAATAAGAAACTGGATTAAACGAAGAAAGGACCGAGGTTTCATTACAAACATTGTTTGGCAGTTAAATTTGGAAGATACGCTGGGTTATAAAGAAATGATAATTGAACTTTAAATCATTTAAAAATATATTATCACAAGATCAACGAGATACCTGAAAGATTTACCAAAAGGTGGTTTAAAACCTATAAGTCCAGTTGAACGTGTGACAGTAACACTTTGGTTTTTAGCGATTTAAGAAATTTATTATCCAATACCTTTTCAGTTCAGGGTCTCAAGGAAAAAATTTCGTAATTTTTTAACAACCATAAACATTTTAATGTTTTATGGCCATCGGAGGGCCTAATTACGAGTGCATTTACGTTGGGGCAAATGGAAGGTGCAGTGATGGAGGGATATGTAAGCTATCTAAGCTTATAAACGATGATAAGTTAAATAAAGCTACCGCGAGATTTTTATTTAAGATTTACTCAACCAAAAGACTCTGCTTTCCTTGGTGATGACGCCTCTGGTCTCAACACGTATATAATGAAGCCTTATTCTAAGCCTTATTGAAAAATTGTATCTACAACTATCGCCATAGAAAAGCCCGTCGTATCTCAGAAAACCTGTTTAGGATCATTTCAAATAGATGGCGTTTAATTAAGGATTCCTAATTTATTACCACAGATTCAGTTTCGAATATGTTCTTGACCATTATTGTACTGCACAATTATCTATGTCAAAGTACTTCAAATATTGTCTACAGCCCTCCTGATTTTGCTATCTCAGAAATTGAATTCAAGAGAGTACGTTCCAGGACAGTGGAGAACAGAAGAAAACGAAAAAGCATATTCTTATGGATTACAACTATCAAGAAGCATTGGCAGCTTAAATTCTAATACCCGATCAATTCGAAATAAGTTAAAGTTTCTTGGCAGTGGGAGTACTATTAACTTTAGTTAAATCACACTTATAAGACGTAAGAAATTTCATGAACAAACGAACGCACACACAAACAGATTATTATACCAGAAAAACAATTATGTATTTTTATTTTCTTAAAATCTATAGAAAATAAATAATTAAATTAGGTACTAATTTTATTTTAAATTATAAAATATAATTCAATGTGATTTTTGAAACTAGTTGTCATGATTGTTCATTTTGTGTGTCCAGTAACCAATTAAGTAATTCTCATCTTAAGTCAAAGAATTATGTAACATCCGACATCCAAATGTAGCATGGAAAATGTAAAGCAAACAGCGAAATTAATGCGACTTTGTAGAATGTTACAATGTACCAATGGTTTGTCCGGTTTACCCTTACGCCACAAGAGTTAGCTAAGGCACATTTACGTGGTTTATAAGCAAATAGTAACGATGAATAATTTTATAAACTTAACCATGAGTTTTTATATAGTGAAAAGCTTGTCTTTCAATAAATTTAATGTCTAAAG
>JAUZNK010063766.1:0-14653 GCA_035046665.1 Euphysa ruthae
TACACAAAGAACTAATATTTATATACGCTAAAAGGTGAGACATTTTGTGAGCGTTTATCAAAGCAGAGAAATCACTACTTGGTAAAGGATTGTCATAAATGCGTAAAATAAAAGGAAAGTCTGAAGGTAAAAAAGAAGGTAAATTACGTACATCATCCACAGAGGTTGTTTCTCTTCGCATCAGTCAACTTGGTAAATTATTGATAGAATGGATAAGGTTACGCTGCAAACATTACGATGCCACTCTGTTCGAGATGTATACTATCTTTCCAAAGGAAATTAGGTGAGATGTTATCATTATTAACGTATAAGAAATTGTTGTCTAGACATGTTTGTCGTAGTAATATGTTTGTTAAGATTCTACGTCCATCAACATCACTGTCTCTCCTAGGAATTATACCAGGGACGCTAACTTAAACATTTTTCTCCAATCTCAACTACATTATCTGCAATATCCTGGTCAGTTAAAGTGGGCGTATTGGGACGTGGCGAGATATCATTAGTTCCGCAATGGATAATAGCAGCTGCAATGTTTTCGTTTAGTAGATTAGGTTCAACATAGTATTTTAGTTTGGTGGTGTTTGCTCCTGGAAAATTTATGAAATAATTATAGTGGTTTGGTGTGTCAGTATTGAATTTTTTAAGGGATATTTCCTAAGTCATGCTATCTGAAAACACAATTATTTTTTTCTTTTCGGTTTACTGTTGAATTGTCCAATAGTTTTAACGATGTGATAAGAAATATATCATCGTATAGTTTATAATTTATAAGAACTCCCTTGCACAAAAACCGATCGATTATTTACTAAATGGTCGATTATTTACTAAATGGCGCAAGCATTTTAATTTACTAATCGTTTATTGTGTACAAAATAATGTTTCAAATATAATTTTACTTTAAAACGCTTTTATTATAGAGTTTCAACTGGGAGTAATTGGAAGGAATTAAATAATAAGGATTACAGCGTCGAAAAAAGGGATGCTTTTGATCGTCAATAAAGTACGTTTTTTTATTTTTGAAATATTCGAATTTTTCTGACAACTCTTTTATAGCAGTTTAGAAAATACGTTAGAGATAATTTTTGTCAGTGTGTATTATTTCCCAACGAATACAGAATTCTTATAAAATATCGCATTTGGTTCAACATATAAATATTAGGATGTCAGCAAGCATTGTTTTTAACATTAATCTTGACACTTCATTTCAATCTATTTTGTATTAATAAGTTATGCTTTATCTGCTTTAACCTTCTTTATCTTTTTAGTTTGAATTAGGTGATTAATATATCATTTTGAGCTAGTTACAGACTCTATCAAAGCACAAACTAATAGCCCCATAATGATGTCTCTGTTTTTAAAATGTTTGTGGATGAATTGTGAGTTTTAGCTCCTATATATTAGGTCTTCTCTATTTTGCATGAACAAAGAAATTTTTTATTGTTGAACGAAATATTTTTCCTCATGGTGGATATTCTAAATTGTGAGTCCTGCGTTTCAGTGTTGTTGCGTAGAGGAAATCTTCTCTTTCCAGAAAATTTAAGGATTTCCCACATATAGTATAGGTTGGATTAATTGCAGAACTTAATATGTTTCTCTCATAATATTCGTATTAAAAGTCCGCTTAAACTTGAAATTTTATGCAGCTGAAGCCACACTGCTAAATTATAAACTGAGTTATTAAAAAGCGATTTTAATTTTTGACAACAGTTTTATTTTTCAGTTTAGTACTTAGCATCTAAATCATGTATATTTTTTTTCTCAGCAAAAAATTTTATTCCACATTAATCATTACAAGCTACTTAAATAAAAATTGGCGAGGATTAGTACGACGCTGTTTGAATACAGATAAAGGTGAGGAAGCATTGAAAGAAATATATGTTATCTCAGGTCTCTCTGACGAAAATAAAGTTAAAGAAGCTTTGATTTTAATCGTCGACCGCAAGCATTTGCTTACCTGGGGGAATTCAAAGATGAGCTGGAACGGGTAGAATGTGCTGAGGTAGCCAAAGAATTTGAAAGAAGTAAGTGCTTATTGTCTATTGAAACAAAAAACTTTAAATTATGCTTAACTCATTATCACATAACCGGTCAGTATGTTTTTTTCTTTGCTAACTTTGTGTATAAATTAATTAAATAAATATGGGTCTTATTAACTTAAACTCAATTAACTTGCAGTTTCGGTTTCGGTTAATTACACACTTTTGAATATTTTTTTGTTATTCACATTAAAGATTTTTGTGAGTTTTATGCCTAATTTTCCCTGTATGAAATTTCGCCAACAGCTGTTTTTTTACATAATGCTTAGTGCTATTATGTGTTCCTAATTTTGATTTTCAATTTGATGTTTTCTGGTTTTCTCATGTGTGGTCTTAGGGATTTTGGTAACGTCGTACTTATAATTTGGGGCTTATTCAATATTCTAAATCAAACCAATGAAATCAAAAAATGTATTTCACTCACCAAAAATGAAATGAAGGAATACAACACGATGTTGATATAAAAAAAAATAAACTATAGTAAATTTAAATTATAAATTTGTTTGTGAAACCTAAATTTTTAAAAATTTTTCTGGCTTTTGAAGTTAAAAGTGATATAGATAATGATGATCATAGTTTCAAGTATATTTTATGACATTTATGCCTTTGATTAAAAAGTATTGCATTTGCTAAGTAGGTAAGAAAAGATTAATTATAATGACTCAAAAGAAATGAAACTGACCAATTGAAAATATTAAGACGATGAGATGTTTAAAAATAAGTTAAGATAAAATGAAAGTGAAAGTGGGCAGATGTTCTATGACAGAGACGGCGTTTGTGAAGGTTAATTTCAGTTGTTTCAACTGCATTGCTAACTTTGTTGCTTCCTTTTTTTTTACTTTGCAATTAAACATTCACGTCACTAAAGTTAGCATACGTTCTCCTCTGCACATAAACATGTTTCATTTTAAAACTGCAACGTCCTAATTAAGTACTTTGGAATTACTTACTATTTTTGTCGTCTTTATTAGTGCAAAGCAATGACAATACCGAAAATACCAAAAAAAACATTGTGACCACCTCCTATATACGATTTTGTTATTCGAACACCCCCTACATTCAATTCATAAATATGGTAGCCTGAACTTTTACTATTGTCAATTTTTCTGTTAAGAGGTGGTGTGAGAAGTTCCAAAATATGGGAATACTGTTTTTAACAATTTTTTTTATTTTTTAATTCTAAATAAATATTTTAGTATAACTTCAAAACTCATAACAGATCTACATAAGCTGTGGTGAGAAGCCAGTAAAATGTTTTAAAGGAAAGATTGTAAAAATTTCATTTCTTGACTTTTGAAATTAGTCAACTTTAAACAGGTTATATATGGCACGTTTTTCCAGCTTTCCTTCAATAAATTCAGAACTCAGAATGTAACACCAATCTTATAACATTTTTATTTAAAAAAAAGCTTATTGAAAAAAGTTGTTCAAGCATGGAGATACTACATGACTTTGATCACAAAGAATAATTATTTGACACAGGTAATCCATTCTGGTCGTTGCTATGACAAGCATTGCAAATGATCGAAATTTAAATTCTAATTTACAATATTATACATTCCAATTATATAACGTTCATTTAACTGAGAAAATCTATTTATTAGGCATTTTAGAAGTGGGGGGAAGCAAGACAACATGTTTTGGTATACTCTGAAGATAAAGCTAAGATTTCCTCCGTAGAGACGCAGTCCTTTCTATTTAAAAAGTCCATGCATTTCATTGTAATTAGTCCGAAGTTGATAAAGCGACTTTGAGTCGCCTTTACCATGCATCAAGAGTTAGTCGAATTAATCATTTTGGTATAAGCTTTTGAAACCATAAATATAATGCTAAAAATAAAATGCTTTTACTAATTTGAGTTCTGCAGAAAAGTTGATGAGGATCTATATTAGTTGTATTTCTGTGAAAAACTGCAGGTGTCTAAAAGTTTTTTCCTGGTGCGAAACTCCAGAATGTTCTATTCTTAAGAAACTTAGGAAGTTTTGTTAAATAAACTCCGCGTAAAAAGGTCTAAAAAAGCGATTCTGGAGATATAAGTTTTTTCACTGGTTTGTACAGTGTTGACAAGGCTATAACACGGTGCAGACCAGGCTATAAAAAAAACATGTATTAAATATGTATTTGTATTAATGTAAATAAACTTATTTGTTTACTTGGAAGTTCAAATCACCACCAGTGAATTTCATCGGGCGACTTGTTTTGTTAAAAAAGTTTAAAGAAATGACTAACGATTCACCGATAAATGTTGTAACAAGTATTCCTGGGATGGGTAAAACGGCTTTTGCTTGTAAAGTTGTAGATCAATTAAAAAAAAACTTTCAGTGCATTGTATGGATTGATTCAAAACTACAAAGCTTACATGGTGAGCTGCAAAGCATTTGCAAGCATTTGTGTTTAATAGAAACTGACGAAAGCGTATTTCTACCAAAAAAAAAACATTGTTCGTGTTTGACAGTTTAGAATTTGAAAGTCTAAATATTTTAGAGAGTATTCCAAGAAATCTTAATCACCGAACAATTATGATTTCGCAATATGGCACCTGGCCAACAGATGAGTATCTGTAATAAAATTACCATCTCTCACCGAAGAAGAAGCTTTATGCTATTTTGATAAATGCTTTAAAAATTCCATTTCCTTTGAAGGTAACGTAAAATTAAAATTGATTAAAAATTTCGGAAATTCTCCCTTAGCCATAAAAATTTCCTCATCATACATTAAGGAAAGGATTGAAGAAAATTTTAAAAATCCCATACAAAAGTACCTTGAGGAATTCGATCCAAATGATCTCAATGACACGACAATTTCAAACAATAACCCATTATTAACATCGATTACGAAAAACGTCGAAAAATTAGACGAAGGTTCTCTGGAATTGGCTAGGTTTCTTTCGTTCCTTGGAAAATCAGCGAGCATGGATTTTATAGAGGACGTTCATAAGTTTTTAAATTGTAGTAAAATGGATAAAACTACATTGAATGCAAAAATAAGAAATTTAAGAAGTTATTCTATAATAGAAATAGATTTTAAAGGTCATGCACGACTTGATCGTGATGGCTATCCAACAAAATCAACAAGCGAATAATGATTTAATGGATAAAATAACACAACACATGAAGATCAAGCTCGAATCAGATAAGGGAGATTTTTGGAAGGGACATTTTTTTACATTCATCCAAAAGGTAAACGATTTTGTTAACTCAAGCAAGTTTTCTGGAGTGGAACCTGCAATTGTAGAAATAATGTGTGGGAATGGATTGGCAAATGAATGTCTCTGCTTCTTAGAAAAGCCCAACGCCGGTAGCGGGAGTAACAATAACGAGAGTTACTTATCAGCTTTATCCAGTTGTTATTTTTTCCTAGCTAAATATGAAAAAGCGCTTTCAACAAATAAAAATATTTTACAGGAAAATATTAAAAAATTTGGAATCAATCACCCAACAACGTTAGGTACGCGATTTAACATCGCATGTTGTTTAAAAGATCAGGGTGAATATGAAGAAGCAATGAAGACGTATGAGGACGTTCTGGAAGAACACATAATAACCTTAGGAATTAATAGTCCACATACATTAAATACACGAAATAGCATAGCTTCCTGCTTACGTCTTATGGATAAAAATTTAGAAGCACTCGCAATATTGAAGGATGTTCTAGAAAAACATACAATTTTACTTGGAATTAATCATCCAATAACGTTAAACACTCGACACAACCTAGCAAACTGTTTACATAGTCAGGATAAATACGAAGAAGCACTCGTGATATATAAAGCTGTTCTGGAAGAAAAAACAAAGTCACTTGGAAAGAATCATCCATTAACAATAAAAACACAGCATAACGTTGCAGCTTGTTTAACTGATCTGGGTAAATATGTAGAAGCACTCGAGGTATTTAAGAAAGTTCAAGAAGAGGAAAAAAATGTTCTTGGAATTAATCATCCACAAACATTACTCACGCGAGGTAACGTGGCAAAATGTTTAGAAGCTCAGGGTGAATATGAAAAAGCACACAAGATATATCTTGACGTTCTTGAAGAGCAAAAGAAATTACTTGGAATTTATCATCCACAAACAATGTTAACAGGATATAAATTCGCATCCTGTTTACTGAACCAAGGTAAATCTGAAGAAGCATATGCCATTTATAAGGATGTTCTTGAACCATCCACAATTCTTAAGCACACGAAATAACATTGCAACCTGTTTACGAAATCCACACTCACAATTTTTAAATTAAAATAAAACACGCTTGAAATTTGAAAAGGTTTATATACTTTGGTATATGGTGTCTATGCTTAGTTGTTTTTTATTTTTAATTAATTTACTCAAATAATTAAACTTAAAGGATCATAGGAAATAAAATTACTTTAAAAGTCAACTACTCAGCCCTAGTTCGCCAAATATCTGGTTGAAGCATGGAAATATTTTACACGTATCTATTTAATTTTGAATTAAACATCCCCAATATGACTTCAAGATAATTTCATAAATAATTCCCGGTATTCATTCGACAAAAACTTGAAATTAGAATATATTCTGATGTTTAAGAAATCTTTTTACTCCTTAGATAAACGATGTCATAAAGTTCTGTTTAATCAGTTCAACACGTCGTATGTCCTGTTAACAAATTGTTCTGTTTTCTGATCCTGAACTCATTGTGATGTAAATTCGCGTTCTAAATTCGTATCAAAACAAAAACATATCTGAAAGTAAATCGTACAAGTTGAAAAATTTTAAATCTTGCCTTCTATTGATTCGTGCTTATATTCTAAAAATATTTTCAAGTGCTCACCAAAAAAGTCTTAGTTTTTACCTAGTTGTGAAGTTTATACAATTATTGGTTATGGAAATTGGTATATATCCGCAACTAATTACCTTTCAGCCATAAAAAATATTTTATTTTAAAAGTATTTAATATGTTGTTCCAAGATTTCGCACTTGACGAACAGATTATATATAAAAATGACTGATAAAAAACGACCTTTTTGACTATATTCTTCTTTAATGTATTTCGATGTATTTCATCTGCTATGCTAAGCATCCCATCAATATTTTGTGCATTAGAACTTGAAAATTGTTGAAACATAACTAAAATTACAAGTTGCTACAAGAAGATGAGTGTTACCAATAGTAAAATACTTTAGAAAAATATAACGACCTAGATGTAATAAAGTAAAAACTTCAAGCAAATATATATATATAGAGGAAACTAGGTTCACTAATTTTTTTAGAGGTCATTTACAAGCGATGAAAAAATAGCAGACAATGTAATATAAAGCACATAAACAACCTTAATCTATAAATATTATATACATATTGAAATTTTCTAGTAGATATAAGTGTTTAAAATGAAGAAAGAAAATATTTCAGAGGAAAAATTCCAAAAAGGGCTGAAACAGGCTCATACGATACCAGCGACAATATTGCAAACAAATTGGTTTCTGTTTAAAGTTTGGATACTTCGTTGAACATTGGACATTCTATTCTAACCACTATAAAAAGTGTAGCTTATTTATGAACAACGGGGTACTTTTTGATATGTCAGTTGAGATAGGTCGCTGCTCTAATTGTGTTGGTAACATTAAAGTCAAAAATTTTTTGTCAGGATTGCTCCATCAACCATACTGGAAGTGCAATGGAAATTTTCAGCCCGAAGATTGCATAAAGCGTGTTGGAGCACGCCATCGCACGATAAAATCAAATTATAAAGGCAAATAAGCTTTTTGGTGGAAGAAGAATCCGTCACGTAGAAGGACTGCTAACTAAGTAGAGTAATGAATACTCCGCAAAATCATTATGAAATGGAAATCGGTCAAAACTTCGGTAAATTGTATGCAATTAAAAAAGCCATAGCTGCTGTATTACAATATTTGACAGAAAATAAAGACCGGGAAAAGCGATATCAGCATAGTCCTCGTACTGCTGATTCGTGTTGTAAGTTTCAGAGGGACATTATTAAAGGAAAGAAAACTTACGAAGAAAGCACGAGTATTGGTAGGGCTGTCTCTGGAGTTATTGCTCCTTTCTTTTAAGTCTTGGATCAGGCAAACTTTTACATAAATTTTAGCACAGTGAATCGGGTTGCTCCAAAATTGGACATGCACAATGTGCACGAAGCGAGTTTTTATAGGTAATAATTAAATAAAGATAGTAAATAATTATAGGTAATAAAGAACGGAAATTGCTGTGGCATTTGCAGTTTTTGCTTTTAAAGATGGTTCAGTCAGTTTATTTTCTGTATTTCAGATATTACGGTTTAGTTTAGGCTATTTCACTCATGAATCAATTGGGAAAACTGCTATTACGAGGATAAAACTGTCTGATTGAAACTCAATGGATCATTTCAGTAGAGAGATAAAAAACTTAGGATACTGACAAAGGGTTATAATGACAAAACTGAGCAGGAGGAGGGTGAAACATGTGGATATGCTAAACTTTAACCATACCATTACTCATCTTGTGTACATATTGTTAGTTTTTTTATGCTTTTCAGCCTTTTCAGATTTTTGCTTTTTTGCAAAAAAATTACAACTTCCAGGAACGATGTCTTTAGGGGTTAATAGAATCGATAGTGGGGTACTTGTTTGCTCAATACAAAAAAACCAATTTTTGAACTACAAAATTTATTGTATTGGTGACAGCAGTTCCTACAACGCCGTTGTCATATAAATGCTGAACCATACGGTAACAACGTTTCGATTATGAAAGGATAATGCATCACTTACAACGTGCTGAAGTAGGTTAGTACCCAAAAAGGACACAAAAGGGCTTTTAAGTGATGAAAAAAACTAGATAGAGCAGGGTGACTCAGATAAAAAGTGACACACGCCCCAAAATTGTTATGGCATAGCAATAAGTCAAAATGTTGATAACTTCCATGCGATGTAAAATTCGGTTTCCGCTGTGTTCACTTACACTGTTCGGAAAGTGTTGAAAATGAAACTAAGAAATCGTCTCAGTACAAAAAGTTTTCTCTTTCAATTTTTTTTCATTGTTTTTTTCCCAGCGTCCTTTTAGAAAAGTTTATACACATTTAATATTTAACAAAAGTTTATAAAATCGATCTTTTTGTATGGCGTTTTTTTTTAAAAAAATATGGCTCACGTTCGAAACACTATCCTTAATCAGATAGTAAGACTGGAATACTTGTCTTATTTCGTTCTTTTATCCAGAAATTTTAAAAGTTTAAAAATTTTTAATTCGTAATTTTGAACGCTAACAACTTTTGAGCACTAATTATTGAAGCACAATAAATTTTTGAACGGTGTTTTGGAATTCGATAACTTTTATTAGGCGATTTTAAGTTAGTTCCATAATTTCTTCTAGATGATGACCTTTAAACAACCAGAATTTCCGATGCCAAAGAAAGTATGTTCGAAATAAGGAGAACTTTCGAAAAATATTTGAAAAATAAAAATCGATTTTCTCAAATTTTAAAAGATCCTGGACTATATAGATTTAAGATGATTACTTTAGCAGTTGGATGGTAATTTTTAAAGCTTATGGATATGAAACAGAAAGGAATGCGAAACATATTAATCCAGGGATGCGAAACATATTAATGTATTTTTCTATGTGCCACGAAAGTGTACGAAAGTGTACGAATGTGTACGAAAGCGTACGAAAGGGTACGAAAGTGTACGAAAGTGTATGAAAGTGTACGAATGTGTACGAAATAACTTTATTGTTTTTCAATTAACATTTAACTTTCTTTTTTGAGAAGCTTAATGTTAAGGCGTGGGCTAAGTGATACAATGTTAAGGCGTGGGCTAAGTGATACAATGTTAAGGCGTGGGCTAAGTGATAAAATGTTAAGGCGTGGGCTAAATTGTATCATGACGTGTGATACAAGGTGGTGTGCTACAAAGATTCATTCGTTTCGCCGATATTTTTCAGACCATACACCACAAATTTTGATGCCAAGTGCTTCATTTTACATTAATGAACATTTTCGTTATGCTACATTTTTTCTTGTAGCATTCTTTTTCCAACGTTTATGCTAAAAATTGAACAAATGACACTCGAAAAATGCGTTCGATAAAACAAAAAAAAGTTTTAACTATTCCATTTTATTTGTTTATATGTTTTTATGCGACTTTGTATCATTAAATTTTATTAGTAATATGATATAAAAGAGTTTTAACTTTTTGGTTAACAATTTTGTGGTGCATCATTTTGCCGATATAATCAGAAATATTCGATCGATCTCAAACGTGTTGAATGCTTGGCGTTAAGAAGACTGAATAAAAAACTAAAACATTAATGTTAACGAAGCGGAATTTAAAATTTTTCGTAATTTTACAAACCTTGAATATTTAAAAACAAAATCAAATGGAAAAAGACGACATCTTTCAAACTACATAATCTATCTTGTAGATTTGGTTAGACATTATTAAAATCATGTACTGAACAGATAATTAAAAAGCTCGATAGATGAAACAGTAAGTTTTTGAAAGTCCGACACTATGCAGATAGCTTAACTACTCATGCCCTTAATTTTGATTTATTTTAGTCTCGTATTATATTTTTTAGCAGGCTTACGGCTAAAATGGTACTCGCTTTTTGAATAAGATCCTTAAACTTCATCGCAAAGATCTATAGTTAATCAAATTATTGCTCTTTCGTTCAGACGTTTTTTTGTAATATATTAAAACACAAAATTTCGTAATAATAACACTTTTTTAACAGTTTAAAATCTGTTTTTATTGTTTAGTAACCCATTTTTTAAAAACTTTCCAAGAACAATAATCAAACCATTTTCTTTTAGTAAAAACGTGCACGTATATAACATTGTAGCAACAATAATTAAATAAACAATAACAAATCCCTTCTATTTTATCAAAAACGACCACACATCTGTTAACAAATTTATCCAAACAAAAATATATAAATTTCTTAGAAAAAACTTACACCCATACGGTATAATAGCAAAAATAATGAGCTGAACAATAATCTCTTCTATTATCCTAAAAACGTCCACGCATATAATATCATAAAAACGATAATCAAATAAACAATAATAAATTACTTCTTTTTTAGTAAAAACGTCCACGCATATATAACCCTACCAAAATTAGCCACATAAACAACAATCAAATTTTTCTCCTTTAGTAAAAATTTCTCATATAATCATAGTTAATAGAATACCCTGGTTAAGAAACTTTTCTGAAATATACTGATATATGTTATTGAAGTGCATTACTTGCTGCATTATCACATTAACCGTGCACACTGTTAAATGAAAAAACACTGTTATATGAAAAAAAATAAAACTTTCATATACCTCTTTCTTTTTATCGTTTAAACCTATAAATTACCTAGTTTTTTTGTTAATTGCTTTTTAACAGGTGTGACAAATAAAGAAAATTTGTATTTCACTGAAAACTATGACAAAACAAGACAAGAAGAGAAAGTTAAAAAGATATTTTGGAAAGAATTACAGTTTTAAATGTGATTTTTAGTATTTTTACTTATTTCTTTCACAACGTCGTTTTTCTTCTAAACAATGACTGGCGACAATTGTTGTATTGTGGGGTGTGGGACTTCCAAGAGAAAAAAATAAATAGGAATATTTAAACTTCCCAAACGTGGAAAACATACTGGGTGGAGAAAACCATTTTTGAGCGAGATTTTAAAAAGACGTACTTTGGATGAAAACCTCAGGAAACAAATAGAAAACGACAGTGTTCACATATGGGAAAAACATTTTGAAGATGACTACATAAAAAAATGTAAGTAAAGTAAAAATAAATGTTATGAATCTAAATATCTATTGAAAAAAAATCTTAACATATATTCATTTATTTAGCCAGGAATATACATGTTTTCAGAGTTTTAACAACTATCATCATCAATCTGTCATCAACGATCAAATCAGTAAACTAAATTGAAAAGGTCTGGGATTGGGACTCATGCTTGGTTCTTTTGTTTGTATTAACAAATCAATATATTTTTAGATTAATGTGAAATATAATTTTTTTTGTACTTGTTGGGAAATTGATGATAAAAAAAATAGCTTATTCCAGTATCATTACTTTCGCTTAACATGCCAAAAAGATCGCATCAGTATAAAGAAGTGAAACCACGAATAGAACGGTCATTAGATGAAACAGTACAATAAGGCACTTTTTTTATAAAGATGTTTAGATAAAGATTATTAAGTGGCTTTGTGAAACGAATAAGAACGCTGAAAACGTTAAATGCATGGACGATAAATACAGAATCCAAAGAAATACTTTTATCAAAGCATCAGCCAGACTATACAGTTCCTGAATACGTTATAAAAATTGATTCTGTCTTGATTATACAATTCAAGTGTATCATTACTTTACAACTGAAGATCACACCATTTACAAAACTTACAAAAGAAGTTTGCGTCACATGACAGTATCTAAGCTAGTAAACGAACTTTAAAAATTATTTTTGTGTTCTGAAGTTCAATACAAAGACCAAGCTTTCAATTTAATATATCATGTCATCCCAATATCTAGTAAAGAAAACGACGACTCAAGCAGCGAAGATGAATACCAATATCCAATCAACCCTTTCAAAAGTAAGCTTTACTTATGGAGCAAGAACTGTCTAGTAATATTGAGTAAGCAAACCGAGTGCGAACATTGTACAGTGAATGAAAAGAAGTTTGTACAACAAAATACACTGAATGAAAAACGATAAAATCAATCTGCTATGCTTAAAGCTCCGATCAGCAAGACAAATCCTAAAAGAATAGTTATGACTTTAAAAGAATCAAATGTGCTCAAACTGAAAAAGAACAACAGAAAATGAAGAAATAAATAGAAAAATCGAGTTTGTCTGTAGATGAATCCCTTAGTAATGACTCTGCAAGTATAATTTCGAATACAGACAGAAAAATGACTCCTTTCGTGAACTTGTTCTGGCAGCAACAACAAAAACTTATGAGCTCCAAGAGTAAGGGTGTTCGATACCATCCTATGCTTATCAGGTATTGCCTGTCGTTGGCAACAAAATCTAAGTCTACATACGAAGAGCTGAGAAATAGTGGTGGGCTAATTTTACCTAGTAAAATTACATTACAGGAATACAAAAACTTTATAAAACCTACTATAGGTTTTTCTAGAAAAATTATAAATGATTTGATCGCAACTGTTATTAATTATTTTGATGTTGAAAGATACATAGCTCTTTTTTTCGATGAAATGAAACGAAGAAACGAAGGAGTTAACTTAACAGCACATGTTCTAGTTTTTTACTTAAGAGGTGTTTCAACAAATCTAAAGAATAGTCTGGCGTATTTTGCAGCCAATGGCGTTACATCGACACAGTTAATGCCACTTTTCTGGGTAGCAGTAAGTTTGCTCGAGTACACATGTAATTTATGAGTTATTACTGCTACATCTGACGGAGCCTCACCAAACAGAAAATTTTATCGCCGCCATGAACCATTACATAAAAACAATGAAATTTGTAACAAGACAAAAACAACTTGTGCGCTCCTTGGAGATACATATATTTCTTTGCTGATGCTCCCCACCAAATAAAAACAGCTAGAAATTGCTTATCACATTCAGGCACTGGAAACTCCAGTCGATACATGTGGAATTGTGATAAGTATATTCTATAGCAACATATTACGCAACTATATTTTGAAGAGTTAGAGACTGGTGGTTTAAAAATTTTACCCAAAATAACGGAATGCCATATAAAATTGAAACCATATTCCGTTATGATAGATTAATTTGCAGTTCAAGTTTTTAGCAAAACAGTAGCGTTAGTCTTGGAAAACTTTGGTCCAGAGGAAGCTTCACAAACAGCACGATATAGTGAACTACTTGATTACTTTTGTGATTGTTTAAATGTTCGAAGTGTTGAAGAATCTAAAAGAAAGACAAAGCACATTTTAGAGCCATTTAAATCAAATGATGGCCTCAGATTTAGTTGGTTACTTAACATATTTTTAAAACATTTTAAGGACTGGAGATTAAACATTATTAACCAGCCAGGAAATTTTAATTGTTTAAATGATTATATCATGGCAGACTTTTAAGGGAATGCAAATTACATGTTTTTCAGTAGTTAAATAAGTTGAGTTTCTTTTGGGGTAGGGTATGGAGTATGTGTTGACAGAAAGATTTTGTCAAGCCTCTTTCGAAGAATACTTTGGTTGTCAACAATAAATTAAGGAAAAGGTGCAACAAACCTGACATTTACCAATTTGGATACAATGCCAACACTTTGCGAATCCAAAAAAGTGTGTTATGTACTTCTGGAAACACACGAGGGTATTCTGAATCAAGAAACACTCGGGAAAATGTAAGTGATCCTCCAGTCACCAAGAAAAAAAGATAGCTTGCTTTGAACATATTATGTTGATTTAATTTAGTTAGTTTAAGGGTTTGAATTATGTTTTGTTTTGCTAATATTCAAATACAATGATGGGAATAAAAAATATGAATTTTAGACATTAATAATTTAGTTAATTTCCACATTCTTTGAATTTCCTTCTTCCCTTATTTTAATTAATTCAAAAAAATGATTTTATTTTTATAATTTCATATAAACAAAGTGTCAGCTGGCTTTACTGAACTCTGTTGTTCTAAAATGCATGAGTCATATGATCTGAAGATATTTTTATATACT